>CAJVQA010000692.1:0-30965 GCA_910591915.1 Cetraspora pellucida
TTGGCAGTATTAAACTGCGAGTTCGAAAGTTATAGACTTGAAACTTTCAGAGTATATGTAAAATTAGGAGCTGAGCAAGTTTACTTAAGACACCAAGGTTGGTTATCTTAATAAAATAACCAGGTATTAACGATTTTAGTACTGACGGATTTTTAGTTATTTTTGTGTAAAAAGGATTTACGGAAAGAGTTTTTTTTTTTTATTTGCATAACAAATTAATTATAAAGATTTATAAAAATAACTACAAAATATTATGTTCAAAATTTAGAATAAAAAATTCTTTTAGCAATGCAAAAAAAAACCAAATAAGAGTTAATAACAAGACTACTAAACAAAAAAAATCAACAATATACTAAAATTTTAATTTAACTTAATAATAGAAATACTTATTTTTAATAAAATTTTTAGTAATTTTTAAAAAAAACCGATTAAAAAAACTTAAGTAGACAAATTTGCCTATTAGATGGTTTAAAAAATAATAATATTCTAAATTTTTATGAATTACTATTTAAATTCTTTCTAATTGTTCAAATAATTCATTATATAAAGAGTTACTATATATAAATTAATATTTAAAATTATAATTAAATTAAAATAAATTATAACATGTACTAAAACTTAGAAAATCTTTTTATTTAAATACAAAAAATTAATTTACTAAAAAAAATTCACAAAACCAGCAAACTTAAAATGAACCACTCTTCTTCATTTCATGTTATTGTGCTAGTATAAGAATTTTATTTTCACTCAAGTTGAAGTCACCCGACAAGCTATAATTACATGATTGAATCAATAATATTAATATATATTAAGTAACGGTTTAGTGACATTAACCCAGGTATATTGATATCAGAAAATTAATCTGACGTATTTTATCACATATTTCATGAATATTATACTTAATCACGTATTTTTATACGTAGCATTAGATTCGACAATTAAAAATAAAAATATTACACGTCATTTTAATAACAGAGAGAAATAAGCAGATATAAAAACCATGAATTTTACTTTCGAAATTTCTTTTGAAAATTCTCAAGAAAATTATACCATAATTCAAATAAATCAGATATTGATTATGAAATACCACCAAAGTACTAATAACACTGAAAATAAGGCAGGATGGGTAGTTAACGCATCAACTCACAGACGTTCAAGTAAATAATTGTTATTTAAACATTACTACTGCACCTACAACAAATTTATTGTTCTTGTAATTTCTAACAATTAAAATTTAATTTTTTATCCTTTTTCTCGGGACAATTTTTTCAAGAAACATTATTATCAAAGACCATCTTACCATCCGAATGCAAACATAGTTTCTACAACACAATTCAAGCGCAATTACGACAAATATCTATTTATGGATTTACCAAAGCTCATTATACTCTGAATACAAATCAAATAAATCAATTGTCATTATTTTTTGATCCGAATGAACCTACATATATTTCTATTTGTTTTAATAATATGAAATATGAAGTTATTATTCCATCTGAAGAAATTTGTAGAGTTGAAACTATCAATTTTGGAAAATTGGTTTTAACATTTAGATATCATTTTGAAAGAAAGGTATATGTATATATCTATATAGATGTATAGATATGTATAAAAATAATTTTACATATGTTTATTTTTTTTTAATTTTACAATTCTAACGCTAATATATTATGTAAAATCTTCATATATTATTATTTGATGGTAGTACTATTACCGTGAAATAGATCATCCATGGATGTTAAAACGCATTTTGTTATATAATGATCCAACAGATGGTTATTTTGACGAAGCAGTATCATTTTGTCTAAAACCGTTTTATCCAGTAGATTATTTCTACGCTAATAACGTGAAAAGTGAAATCAACAGATTAAATCGGATGAAATGGAACAAATTAACGGTAAAACTTCAAAGATTATTTATTATATTAGTATTATTATTTGTAAATTTATAATTTTTCTTTGAGTTTTAAAAATTTGGTTATAATTGATTTATAATTAAATAATAGAAGCAACAAATTGGTATGTTTCATAAATTTCGACAAACACCTCAAGCAATAGTTGGTCGTAAAGATGGTACATGTAGTCAGGTTATAAAACAATTAAATGGTACATCCATTATGGTATCTTCAGAACTAATATTAACGGAGGTACGTAACACATTTATTTAATATCGACATAAGGAATTTCGTAATAAGATAATTTATAAATATATATATATTTTTTTATGATAAAAGATATATATCACATGTGTTTTTGCAACAGAAAAACGAGCCGTTTTTTATCCGATTAATGGGTCATTCTATCAGCTCCGATTGTTCATTTCGAGAAGATTCCAGAATAAAAGATGGAAAAAAACATGGTTTAGAAATAGCCGCGGATATTGGGATAAATTGAGAAATGAAAATGATTGGAATCAGGCAAAATCCGAAAGTCAATGTGGAAAAATGGAAAGGGTGATTATATACTTTAAATAAGATTCTTTGCAGAATATTTACGTAATAAATTTTAGGCTTAGTTAGTATCGATATGATTGGTTAGGCAATATCGATATACGCGTATAGATAATATAGATGGTTAGATTATATGGTTAGGTAATATGGTTGGTTAGATATTATGACTGGTTAGATAACGAAAATTTGCTTATTATTGTACATATCGACATTGGCAATCAAACTTTTGGCTAGCTCGAATATTGACGATAATCAATTTACAACGATAATCAAAGGATCTCATTCATAATATGATATTTACCCCAAGATTCTGATGCACATTTGATATGCTTTTATGATATAAAAAGTTAATTAAATAAAATAACATGATATAAAATAATGAATTATATAAAGTAATGAGATAATCTATGCTAAATTTCTCAAGTTGATATATACTACTATTGTATCGATAGTATCACCTTCACATAAATGCTGACAATTTAATAAAAATACACACCAAAAGCCATAATTGAGCATATGATTGAGTCCTACAAGTTTTTTTTATTGATGTCATTCAAAAAAGAAAAAAATTTACAAGTATAATACAAGAAAGGAAAAATACATACATTTTGAAAAGTCACATATGCAACATTATCGGTATCCATATCCCAAGAACAAGCTAACTGAATCCTATGTGTGAAAAAAAAATACAAGAAAAAACAACAATGTATAACTATAAAGTACATAAATTTTCAAAATGAAAATTATTTAACATGATGATACGCCTTATCAAAACCCTTTCAAATCATGCCTGCCGACACTTTAATTTAAAATGGCATGTAGTCCCGCTACACGCTATACGCATATAAGCACGTGATTTTACTACTTTTAATCACACCATCGAAACAATTCAACTACCAACAAAATATCATTGCGTATTTTATTTGAATTAGCTAACCTAGCTCCAGCCGATTTATTCTCCATGATCGTTACGTTAACGACATATTTGTATTGCTTTAGCTCTAATTCTGAATAAATAAATAAATAAATAAATAAATAAATAAATAAATAAAGATAAATAAATATTTTATTTAGATTGAATGTGTAAAGGTATTTTGTGGATATTTAATAATTAATAGTTTACCTAACAATTTTTGTTTAATTTCTCTAGAAATTTCGTGAGCCCAACCCGGAGCTTGATCTTTGTCATATAACGCGTTATTTAATCGTTGATAAGCGATTGTGTGAATCATATTTTTTACAAGTGGTGCTCTAAATCTATTTATAAACCAATTTTTTAATTTGTAGTCAGCATTAAAAAAAATCTCGGGAACAAGAGTACTTTAAAATTATTTTCACTATTTTCAATATAATTTACTTTTGTTTAAAACTAGGTCTTAACGAAAAATTCGAATCGACAGAATCACGTCTTTCATAAGCAGCACCAAGTTGCAAAGAACTATCAAGCAAACTATCAGTTCCTGCTCCATTTTGAGGTTGTGCAGTAAAAGCATTACTAGTTGAAAGACTTAATAGACTATCTGTCGATGTCATGGATGTTGTCATAGTTGAAAGATTGACTGGAGAATTTTCGATTTCCATTGCTTAAAACAAATATTCTAATTGAAAATTTTTAGTTTTTTAATAATCGGTAAGTGCCGATGAAAATTTTGACATCAGTATTTATATAATAATTGAAAGTCATAAATACAGTATGTTAATCAATTAAATATAATCTAGATGTACAAAGCATACGTACATATAAAACAATAATTCTTTATAGCTTGAACTTGTGAAATCACATTAAATGCTATTTAGTTCCTGGACAGATTTTCAATGCATAGTGTATGTATTCTACATATAATGTAGTAGATATAGTACCTATTTAATGCTTTACCAACGTGTAAACCGTTTCAATCTTTTCAAAAATTTTTTGACTCTTCTCGTGTAGAAATTAGTACATTCTATAAAAAGAATTTCATACTACATAATTCTGTACATTTTACATTATGTATTACAAGTGGCTTCAATTTCACACTTAATTAGGATTAATTTTCATATCTTGTTTCGGAATTTGTGAAAATGCCTTACACCGGTCTTATGCAATGTCACATGATAAATGAATGTGAGTTGTCTTTGTATTCATGCAGGACCCACATAAGATCGTGTGCGTATATGTATATACTCGCGAAAATACGGAATACAATAAAGTAATACCTGTTTAAATTGTGCATAGGTTTTCCTGTTTGACAATGGGCAATTGTATGTATGTGACTATTTTTATTCATATGTACTTTTTTTTCTTTGTTATCTTTCTTGTGTATTCCATTATTATATCTTTAGTCTTTTAGGCAGATCTTGTCAGTTTAATCATTCACCTTAAGAGTAATTCTGCGCAAGCTTATCTCAGATACAAGTTTCGTTCATGGATTAGTATACTGTATGTCAACATGTACAGATTAAAATGTCCAGAATTCTACGATGCATAACTCTGCTCACGTTAAAAATCTCTGATTTTAAAAATTGATCCAAGTCATTTTTTTTTCAATAAATACATAATTAGTGTAGGCTGATTTATGCACCACTGAATTCTGGGCTTTCATTTTAATGCTAGCACTGATTTATCAGTTAGCTGAACAAAGCTACAACTCTATGAACAATATACCAGACATTTGATCATTATCAGCTTTCCAAATTTGGTCGAAAAACATCGCTATAATGATGCGATATATTTCTGAGTACATAATACTTTCTAGGAATTTATAACATTACGGAGATTACTGTACGTACATCCATTTTTTTTTCTAATGATAAGGCGTAGAAGCATGACCTTCTATCTAAACGGAAATGAAACCATATGAAGATTCATTTCGGAATTTTAAAATCTTGCATCCATAAATGCTAATCATTTACTGCGCAAATGCTTACCGTATAAAGTCGCACAAGCGTAGTGATTTGAATGTGAATTCAAAGTGCTGGTTATAGTATGTCTGCATTAGGGAAGTTAATTATGAACTAGAGTGTTATATTCCTATGTATAAATCATCAGTTAGTCAACCAAGAATAACGATAAATACGCATTAGTAATTAAAATTTATAATTATACAGTATATAAAATTGTTTAATACTAACATTACAAACAAAATAGATGCAGTAAACAAAATTGATACGTATTGGAGAAAATACTACAGTTATACGTGCTAAGAAATTTATTGTCTGAAGGACATTAATGGTAGTGTGTTCGGTATATCATACATTTTTTCATGTAACAATCACACGCTGATCCATAGTAAAAGGCTATAAGTTTAACGAAAATTATTATCATTATTAAAAATTTTTTAAAATTATATAGTATAAAATATAATTTTTGTTGAGTAATTGGGTAAATTGTTTAAATAATCAAACTATGTAGATTATGGAGCTATAATTTGAAATTTGATATTTTTAAACTTCAAATTGTATCTCCGCATATGTAGTACACTAAATACCCGGATTTTTGATTGGTTGATCGGTCCGATCAATATTGATTCCATTAATTTGCCAATCAAATTCCTTCGGTCCTTAAATGATTTCCATTTGCGGGATCAGCTAAAGCGGAGTTAAGGTTAAGGTTACTTTTTTGATGCAGATACATAGATCATATATAAAGTATCAATAGCATAGTGTTTTGTCACTTCTAGTAGATCGAAGTATAAAAAATTTTTAGCATTCATTTACGTCATATTAAATCATTGACCATAGGATTAATTTACATCGGATAATGCTCTATATACGTATTTGATAAGTTTTGTCTATAATTCATTTTAATAGCACTATTTAATATTAAATATAAGTTAAAAGCTAAATTTGTCATAAGATTAAGATATTGAATACATAAGAAATTACGTATGTAAGTTTCCCGAATTTTTAAAGTCTGCTCTCGTTATTACTGGTTTTTTTATAGTGGATCCCTTGCTATAGCGGAAAACTTTAAAATTTTAAAAATAATAATATTATATTATATATTATTATAGCTAATATTTACCATAACGGATTTTTTTTTTAAAAAAAAGTGCAGCCTTGCCTCAGTTTTCTTTATTGATTTATCATTACATAAGAATATCAATTTACAGATATATTATATAAATTATTTAAAGACTTAGATTACTTTACCTATGATTCAAACTTTGTTAAAAGGGGCCAAAGTCTTGCCTAGCTTATGACTATACTATAGTTAAATTTTTTGTTATATTGGATAAGTTGTACTATCTTTATATTGAGTTTAGAAAAAGTAATAACTTTTTTGCAGGTTATAATATGTGGTTTATTATATATAGTATTTGCAGATAGGTAGATATCAATTAATTTAATTCTTTTTATATTAGTTTTGGTCTTGTCAATACTTAATTTTTTATTGTTTGTAATATTGGTAGCATTCTTATTCTTATTGAAATTATATATAAACTGATGTTTCTGTTAAGATTTCTTATATTGGTTTTAGAAGTGTTTTAATTTAGTTTTATTATATAAGTGATAAGATAATTTTTGTAGTTTCAATTTGGTTTTCTTTAAAAATTTAGACATTTTTTTATATATTTTAAAAAGGTTTGGTTTGATTTAGTTGTTAGTTTTTTTTTTTTTAATATTAAGGTGAGTACTTGTAACTCAGAATTTTACTGATAGTATATTTGGCTAATAATTGCATTACAACTACAGAGGGCAACTATGGAAAGAGTGTACAACTAATCACTTGTACAACTTTAGTCATTGTCTGATTTAAGTAGTCCATCCAAAGGTTCTACACTAGCTGCCATTCCTGGAACCTGCTTGTAGGTTCTCTGTTTAGACACTCAGTTTCTGTATTTATCTACCTACCTCTGCCTACCAATGACCCCAGCCAATGCCAATGAAAATATGCTATAGCCATTAAGTTTTTAAAGCAGTTCACTTATATGAGGAACCTTTGACCTTGTACTAAACCTTCCAGATCTTCTATATCTCATTCTTACAGCTAATCCAGTATCACTATAGCTGAAACCAACACTGGTAGTTAGGGTATACTATTAAACTACTATGCCCTTATAGAGTTCACCCCAACTCTGATTTAGTTGTTAGTTGTATTTTGTATTTTTACTATATTATTTGTATTTGTAATACTGATCTATAAACTGAGTAGTTTATAAAAAAAAGTATAACTCTCTTAGCAGTTAAGATGTATCAACTAGTTGTTTAATATTCTAATAAATATTATAATATTAAATTCTTTTATTTTTTTGAATTTTCTAACAATC
Organism: Cetraspora pellucida; assembly: GCA_910591915.1. NCBI lineage: Eukaryota > Fungi > Glomeromycota > Glomeromycetes > Diversisporales > Gigasporaceae > Cetraspora > Cetraspora pellucida. Next base: position 7,699 of record CAJVQA010000692.1, read on the forward strand.
TAAACTTTTTCTTTAAATTAGTTGTTATTATTTATAGATCTAAAAAAATACTAAATATATATTAGTATAATCTTTGTAATAAATTTTAACTATTTAGTTAGATATATGAACTTTTTTAGTTTTAATTTTAGTTATATTTTAAATATCTTAAGTTTGTATTTGATATAATTATTAATAAATCTTTAAATGTATAATATTCTCTAATTATCTTAATTATTTTTTAATTATTGTAGTTAGATCTTGTTAATTAAAAAAGAAAATATATTTGATTTTTTTATTCAATTTATAATACATTGTAAATAAATTTGACTCAAATTTAATAAGTTAAAATACTTGTCTAGAATTTTGTTAAAATTATAAAATAGTAATAGATTTTTTTATAATATTTAAAATTTTATAGTTCTTTTTTATTTGTAATTAAAAATAATTTTATATTTAAATATAGAGCTTTAAAATTTTCTAAAAATAATTCATTTATTTTAAAGTATTCTTCTAGTAAAGTATTAAATTTGTATATTTTATAAACAATTACTATTAGCTTTTTTTTGCTTTAATTAAGGCTAATATTAATAATAACTACTAATTTTATTTGTGTTTTTAATTATATATATATATAACTTGTACAAAAATAAATATATAACTATCTATCCGTAAAACTTTTGGTAAATAGTTTGCCTAAAGGTTTTATACTAGCTGCTATATCTGTAATTTGCTAGAAGATTATTTATTTAAATACTCAGGTTTTGTATTATGCTAAACAAGTAATACCAAAGCTTCTATATATTTAAGAACTATTTAATTCAATATATAGCTTTTTTTTAAGTATATTTGTCAAGTCATTTTTATTTCAAAGCATATTATTTAACTGTAAAGCTTTGAGTATCCTTTTGTTAACTAATCTATTTATTTTATAGTTCTTATTAACAAGACTAGCTCTTGTAAGATTTACTTAAATCTTAATTTCAACTTTATAGTATATTTTTAGTATTTATAGTATACTTTTGTTTTGTTTTCAAACTTCTAATTTAGATAGTTTAGTAAACTGTAATCTGTTTTAGTATATTAAGTCTGACTTAGTATTTTTTTTTTTTAGTCTAATTTCAATAGCTTAGTTGATAGTACTTTTACTTAAAGGTTTTTATTTGTATAGTTTTTTTATATTAGTATTTATTTTCTAGATTTAGTTTTGCAATAATATTGTTAAAAACTTGTATTATTTTTCTACTCAGATTTTCTTAAATAGGTTTTTGTTTTTCTAATTTTACAAATTTATATGATTACAAAAACTTATCTTAGATTTGCACTATCTAGTATCAGTTTGCATCTCTTTGCATAATTAATGTTATATAAATGTTTTATAACCTGTTAGTATACTAATACAACTATAGTTACAAATATTTTATTTTGTTATAATACTAATAATTGTTCAAATTTTTATTATTGGTAAGTTTTGAATTTATAATTTACTATTTAAGAGTTAACAACTTATATGCTTTATTAAGTTATCATATTTCTTATTATTATTAACTTTATTTTTTATTATATATAATAAGCAAACTATTGTTATAGAACAAATTATTATTATTTTATTATTATTAGTTTTTATTATTACTTATTATTATTTTACTTTGTTATTATTTAGTATTAGTTATTTTATTATTGTATTATTATTATTATTACTAGTGGTTGCTAGAACTTTTTGGTTGATTAGTAATTGCTTAGTTAATTAGTCACTTAGTCACTTAGCTACTTAGTCACTTATTCACTTAGTAATTAGTCACTTATTAATTATTAATCATTAGTTATTTAATCACTTAGTTGCTTGGCTGCTTAGTTGCTTAGCTTACAGATATATAAACTTTGCTAAATTTCCTAAGTGTAATTAAGCAACAGACATTCTCTTCCCTTTAATATTGAAAACACATCTTAGAATTCTTTAGAAACAGAAATCTAAGAATAGTCCTTCTTGTTATTACTTTAATAAACAGCTTTTGACTATAAACTATATTGATACTTCTCCTCTAAAGTAATTTCTATAGGCAAGGTTTATTTCTTTTTAGTAAAATAAAGTAATGTTATTAGTATTGCATTACCTTTTTCGAACTGCCTCAGAGAAGGGTATAGTTTCTTGACAATATTTAACAGAAGTTATACTTTTCTCTTGAACACTGCATATATCTGTAAAGAATTCCTTATATCATGTTGTTATTATAGAGTAAAAATTAAGAAAGCTTTCATCTATAAAATTTGGTGCTTTTTGGCAATAAAATTAAATTTTTAGAGAAAAACAAGTCACTCTAAATGAAACATTTCCAGATGTATTGAAAAAGTTATTCTGACAAGAAACCTGAACAAGTATTAGTTATTCTGGCAAGAGACTTAGATAAGTATTAGTTATCCTGACAAAAGACCTGAATAAGTACTATAATTTTTCATACAAGGTATCCAGGTATGTTAAATTTCATATAATAAAAATTTGATTTGTACCCTCCAGATATGTTGTATAGTAGAGGATACATTATTTGGGAGGTATATTGTAAGGAGCATAGTGGGCTTTCATTCTGATTGGCTAATTTTTATAGATCATTTTATGATTTTACAAGATCTAATTGGCTAGTAGATTATAATCCAAAGTAAAATATTTCACAAAAATGAACTCAATGTATTTCACAAAAACATGACAGCATTAATTGAATAAAAGATACATTTATTTAAATTTTAATAATTATAATAATTTATTACTTTGGTCTAAGAGGCATTATCATATATATAATTTAATTACATTTTAAAAAAACATCGAAATCTTAAATTTTTTTAACAGACTATTAGAAATGTTTATAAAGAACTCATATCAAAACTAAATTGTTAATAAATAATAACAAAAAATTATTAAATTAATTTACTGTAAATAAATTAAAAGAAATAATAAACAATTGCAAGTAAAAGTAAGCAAAACTCAAACTTATCTTTAATAGTTTTGACAAATTTTTTAGTTTTATTTATTAGAATTAATATAAACCTAGTTTTGATTTTTATCAATATTATAATAGCAGATTTTGTCTAATAAATATAATCTAAACATACAATTAATCTTGAGAACAAACTCACTTACTAGAGATTCAACTACAAAAAAAAAAAAAGCTATTTTCTTTTGTTTTAGAGATTCTTATATAGTATAGATAACAACTGGATAAAAAAAAATGCTCTATAGCTAACTCTCATGATTATTTCTTCATTTTCATGATTATTTTGACAGTATACAAAGCAAAAGGTGTAGTTTTTGAATATGAATTCAGTTCCCCTGTACAATTCATTTTCATAGCAAACAATTTGTTTAAAGACAGATGATATATGCATCATATATGTAATTAACATTTCAGTAATTGACCAATCGGATTTAAAAACCACTATGCTGTTATAAGAAGGGTATGTTAAGTAAGGATTAAAACTGTTTAATTATTTAAAACTTGTTCCATAGTTCTAGGCAAAATTATGCTGGTCATAGACCAGAATTCCTTTGATGCCAGCCAAATTAAACAGTTAAATGATTAAATGATTAAGAAAAATTTTAGATGATTCCAATCTCTAATGCTAAGAAATGATCTTAATATACAGTATTGATATGCCAGTAATGATAGATATTTTGGTTCTTGCTTTATGTTTTGTATTCTTGTTTTATGTTTTATAAGCTATGTTTTTTTATATTATATGTCAATATAGTTTTAAGGTTTTATAATATGATAACTACCAGTAATATGAATTATGAAAGGGGGTTAAGCATATATATTTTTTATAAAATTTTTCATGAATTTTTTTTTTTTGTAAAAATTTTTTTTTTGTAAAAATTTTTTCATAGTTGTTTTTTTTTTTTTTGTAAAATGTAAATACAGTATATAAGTTTATAAAACTTTATTTATAAGCTTTTTTTAAGTTGTATTTCTTTTGTACACTACTAAAATAAAAACTTTACAAAAACTTAATATTTGATTATAGTACACTTGAAAAATATTTTTGCAACTAGACTTAAAAAAAAAAAAACTCGACAGTGGACAGTCTAGAAAAAGCTTTTTATAATTTCTTATCTTAAAAATGTTTCTGGAGCTACTATACGTAGAACTGCTAATAAATTTGAAATTCAATCTAAGCAAATTCAAGATTGGAGAAATAAGCAGCAAGAGTTATTATTAGCTTAGCTTCATATTAAGTATCTTAATAGTAGTTCTCAACCAAATTATCCTAAGCTTGAAGCAGAACTTGCAGAATAGATTCAAGCTTTATGTGCTAATTTGAAACAAGTTAGTTATATTATGATGTAAACTAAAGCTATAGTATTAGCAAAGTCACCAAAATATATTCTTCAATATTCTAATATTAATAAGTTTAAGTGGAGTAGTAAATGTCTTGATGGTTTTTTATGATGATATAATTTTAGTAACCATCATAAAACAACAGTTGCACAAAAATTGCCTGCAGAATTAGAAACACAGCAACAAGTATTTTTAAATTTTGTTCAATATCATCGTATTCAATATGATTATCTATTATCATTAATAGGCAATATGGATGAAACTCCTCTTGCTTTTGATATGCTGAGTAATATTACAATTGATACTAAAGGAAACAAAACTATTAGTATTAGAACTTGTGGTTACAAAAATCCTGCTTTACTGTTGTACTTGCATGTATGGCAAATGATAGAAAGTTATCATTAATGATTATTTTTAAATTAAAAAATGTTCTGCATCTTGAGTTTTCACAAGGTGTAATTATTAAAGCTAATGAGAAAGAATGAATAAATAAAATGGAAATGAATTTTTGGATAGAAAAAATTTAGCAAAATCATATACCAAGTTCTGAGAATTCATAATCACTATTAGTAATAAATTCTTTTTAGGGTCATTTGGTTCCTTCTGTTAAAAATAAGCTGTCAGAGAAAAATACTAATATTGCAATTATTCCTAAAGGTTTAACATCAAAACTTTAATCACTTGATGTATCAATTAACAAGCCTTTTAAGGCAAAGGTGTTTTTTTTTTTTTAGCATAATTAGGGTATTATGAAGTACCTTATAATATATAACCCTTTTTTTGTTAATAGATTAAACATATATATAATGAATGGATGGCATATGAAGTAAGACAACTAACTAAAAATGGTTAAATTAAACATCCCCTATATAATCTTATTGCAGAATGGATAAAGCATGCATAGGACACTATTGATACTAGGCTAATTCAACATTCCTTTAAATGCTGTGGTATTTCAATTGCAACTAACAAATCAGAAGAAAATTTAATTTTTGATTATGATCATGTCAAAAACAATAAAAACAATAAATATATTTTTATTAATTGTAAAAATTTGATATAATTTTAATTAACAAAACTTTTCACTTCAACAAACTTTTTTATTTCAATGAGATGAACTTCAACAAGAACTTCTACCTCAACAATATTTTCCATCCCAACATAAACACCTCCACTTCAAAATATTTCTTTACTTTACAATCTCCAACAGCACTTTTCATACCAATATAATCTCTCATCTCAATAACACTTTTAGCTCAAACAAGATTTTCTATTTAACCTTTTACCTTAACAACACTTTTAGCAAGATTTTCTATCTAACTTTTTGTCTAAACAATATTTTTTGTCCTAGCAAAACTCTTTATCCTAATCATACCTCTTATCACAAGACTTCTTGCCACAAAATTTTTTAGTTCAAGAAGAATTTGAACATTATTATAATCAGAATAAGGTAGAAATTTTTAAGACTCAATGGGTTGAATAACTTGTAATAGCAGATTTTAAAGTTTAAATAAACTTATCATCTGATCTTTTATAATATATGATTTTACTTGTCTAACCTTGATCTGTAATCACTTTTCTGGGTCTTATTCAAAAATTTTTTCAAAAGGTTTACTTAGCAAGATGTCATTTTCTAAAGAATAAATATCTGATGCTTTATGTGTGTTTTTCCTTATAAAACTTCTAGTACTATGTATCTGATCTAAGAATTATATATATTATTTTGAAATATATTACCACCAATATGTTATTAAATCTTTAAATAAATCGTAGTATTTATGTAAAAGGTCTCTACTCATACCTCTCATCCTAAAGAACTAAGTTGATTATAGAAAAGATCCAAGACCAAGGTAGTATTTATACACAGAGTTTCTGCCAACATTTTTCTGCTTCAGAACCAAGTTGATTATTAGTAGTTAAGATTCTTGTAGCTATTTTTTGATTTATGAACCAATTTAAGTACAACAAATTGACTTAAAGTGCTGTCACTAGTTATTGTACACTTCATATAATGATAAGTTGCAAATTTATATTCTAATTGAAAAAAAAAATTTTCAATAAAAATCACATTATTGATTTGTATTCGAGTATCTTACAATATACTACATCCAATGACCTTGAAACATATCTGATATGAATCAAGAAGAGTACTGATCAAGGAAGGTACCTTGTATAGAAAATTATAATATTAGTTATCTTAGCAAAGCTTCAGATGTAAATACACCTCTTCTTTTATAGTTTATACTGCTGCTGAACTCTACAATAAGAACATCCAAAACTATTAACAAGCACATCTAACTGAATCTCACCTTGCTGTAGATGTACTCCAAGCACAGCATCCAGATTTATTTTGTCTCCAGTGTTTCTTTCCTCGATATACTAGCTCTCATGCAGATTTTGGACAATTTTGGACTTAGTACCAAACCAACTTTGCAGCTCAACATTATTCTTTCCAAATTTAGAACAACTTTATTATTCTTATTACCTTATATTCAAACTGAATTACAATTTGTCTTTGCATTAGAAATATTATTTTTAGTTTTTGATAACAACAAGACATTGATAATTTTAGAACAATTGCTTTAATTCTAGTTAGAAGATATATCAACCTCTTTAAACTTTTTACCTTACTTTTTGAATACCAAAACACTTTTGATCTTCATCTCGATGCTCTTCTAAGTTTTAGTTTTAAAGAACCAGAAGAATTTAGTTAACATCTTGAAAATTTAGAAAGTCCTATCCTACCACCTATTACAAATATTACTTTTACCAATAATATTTCTTTTTTACACAATCCAAAAGATAGCTTAGTTCCTTATAGTGAATTAGTTATATCTACTAAGCTCTCTAAAAGTCATTACACTCCTAATTGAACTCTACAAATCCTTTTATTACTTACTGACAATTTAAAAACAGAAGAATATATTATTGCTTCTATAGACCTTATAGAAACCTTTAGCTCAAATCATACTCCTACTAACTCACCTTAACAAACTCTTAAAGATAGTTCTTCTTCTTCACCTTCACCTCAACTTGCTATTTCTCTACTTCAACCTATTACTGTTCAACATCAACCTATTCAACCTTAACTTCAACTACTTCCTTTACTTTTATCTATTCTTAATAACCTTCCTGACTACTTGATAACATGGCACAACAGGCTTTATAAGAACTTCACAAGCTATGGCTAACCTTACTAATGCTCTAAATAAAAGTGAAAAAGCTCTTATAAAAGCTGACTTCTTTTATGATAATAAAACCCAAGACTCAAAACAATGACTTAAAAATTTTCAAAGAGCTGCTACTACTAACAAGTAGGATGCTGCTTAAAAATTAGAACTTACCTTCATATATTTAAAAGGAATTGCATTAAATTGGTAGCTAAGTCTTAACCCTGTCTCAAATGCTTTTAATAATAATACCAACCAAAACAGAAGCTTTAAACATCTTTTTAGACTTTATTTCTACATGCCTAAACAAAAAGCTATTTGGCAGAAACAGCCTTTTGATATCAAATAAGACTCAGACATAGTAGATGCCTATGTTAATCATTTTAGACAATTGAAAAGATGAGTTGACCCTGGTCATGCTTTTTCTACTGACTTCACCAAACAATTATTTATTCAAGAACTATATTCTGAATTTTCTATCAATGTGCAAGCTAGCAAACCTGCAAACCTAAATGCTGCTATTACTATTGCAAAACAATGAAAAACTGAATATATAATGGCTGCTAGCACTTCTACAGAAACAGACTAAGCTATTAAACAGCTAACAGACCAAATTGCCAAACTTAGTATTAACTTAGCATAGCAACAACAACTACCTTAACCTCAATCTGCTAACTATACAGCTACTTCTAATACTAACAGACCTTAAGCCAAAGACTTACACTATTGTTATTATTATGGATATACAGAACATTTTATTGCTAAATATAGAACCAGACAAGCTGAACAATGATTCAATTAAAGAGATAACTATAGAAGAAATAATAGATGCAACCAAAGGTCTCATTCTCAAAGTAGTAACAGATCTTATTATTGAAATCCTTCTAGAAAAAGAGGAAACTCTAAAGAAAGAAGCAGATACTCCAACTTCTATAACAGTGATAAAAGAAAAACTAGTTTTTGCTCATTTTCATCCTATTATAAGATGTTAACTACCTTGGCCACAAAGATTCTTTTTCTACTTTTTCTATTACAATGCCAAAGAAATAGGAACAATTCTTTGACAACCCTTCTATTTATACAGCTATGTCTGTATATCTGTATGAAGAAGCTAAAAATGCTAATCTAGTTCAATTACCTACTCATACTACTTCTGTAAAATATAACATTCAACTCAGAAACAGACCCTACCAAGCTATCATCAATAGTAGTGCTGCTATTAGTATGATTGCTCATCAGACTCTTAAAGAATTAGAACTCAAAATTAAATAAGCCTTTACTAGCCTAATTGTTATAGCAACTGATACTTCTGCACATCCTCTAGGAATTATTAAGGATCTCCCAGTAAAAATTAAAGAAATAACTATCCCAATCACTGTTGAAATTGTTTCTGCTATCACTTATTCTCTTCTTCTTAATAATAACAAGTTCAAGAAAGTAATGCCAGTTATAATTAGAAGAATAGTTGTTATTTATTCAAGTGGAATAACAAAAAAGATCTCAGTACCAACAATCTATAAAAGTAATCATGTCTTACCTGTCCAACCAACAGTAACAGACCCAAAAAAGCTCAACTTCTATGAGCAAGAATTCCTTACTCCTTATGAAGCATACACTGCTTAACTTACTTTAGAAACAGACAATGAAGGATGGACCATTTACCAATCTTGACAATGAATCCAAGCTACCTTATCTTATGTATATGGCAACTGTAAATTCTCTAATCACCTCTTTGCTAACTGCCCTCAAAATACTTGCAACTAATGTCATTATAAAGAACATATTGCTGTTTATTGCCAACTCCAAGCCTCTCAAAAAAAAACTTGTAAGAATTGCCAAAGCTCTAAACATCTTTATTAACAATGTTTAGAAAATATTTGTCATGAATGCAACTCAATAGGACACATTGCTGTTGATTGTCTCTTAGCTCCTCTTAAGCATCAGAATCAGACTTACTAATGTGGATGCAATCCTAATAAAGTTGAAGCCCAAAGACAGTACTATCATAACAATTATCATACTCATCATTGCTGCTATTGCAAGAACTCTCAAAGATCAGAAACCCTGTAAGAATTAGATAAAGTTCTTGTTTGTAAAGGTTGCTATACTGACTCCTATCAAAGTCTTAATTGTGATGACCTTAGAAGCCAGTACTACTATATCTAAGGTGATAAATATAAAACCTTGGTTGAATGTAAATTATGCAAACATATAGAACCCAGAAACAAGATGCATAATTTAGAAAATATTACAAAAGAACTATGGTTTTGTGAACTTGAACATTTATATGCTTACAAAGCCAGTACAGATATCTTTTACAACCCTAATTATAACCTGTGAACCTAAATCAGACACTATACTGAGTCAATCAGAAGTGCTAGATCTCAGTATGAAATGAACCAGACTTGTATCTTCTGTTTTACTAAATATTATTAAAGCATTAAAACCCCAAATAAATGACTAAATAAATTGACCATGGACATATGAAGAAATGGACCTTATCTTATGAGCTGAACAAGCTGTTCTTGATAAAGAAGAAGAGCAACTTCTTCAACAAACTTTGGCTGAGTCTTTTGATATTAGTCATTTAAAATTTAACTATTGGCTTGCTATTGCTAACCTTTATCGACAGTTTAGTACTTCTGTTGACCTTTGCAAAAAATGCTTACATGTTAAGCACCAAGATAAGTTAAATGCCTACCAAGAATATTATCAAGACTGTCCTCCTTTACTAGTACCTATCTACAAACCTTTTACACTAGAACCAGTAGACTTCTTGACTAATGAAACCAATGCAACCCTACTAGAACCAGACCTTTTGCAACCACAAGTTGCCTAACTACAACAAGTTGAAACACAGAACCAACTTATTTTATAGCTCCAACAGAAAGTAAAAAAGTTAGAAAGATTCACCTAGACTTTTCTACAAGTATTCCAACAAGATGCTTAGACCACCTAACAATGATATGCTTTCTTTGCTCAGGAATAGGAAAGTCAAATTTTTAGATCATTTCAGACAGGATAAAAAACTACCTGTTAAATCAGACAACATGCATTAAGTTTTTACAATCAACATTATGATCTCTTATGAAGAATATAGTGTTAGCCCAGAACCTTCAAAATTGAATATTGGACCTTTAGATGCTAAACAAAAAAAAGAATTCAGCTAACTGCTAATAGAGTTTTCAGATCTTTTGCACAAAATACAACAAAATTAGAATGCACTGATCTTGTAACTTATCAAATCTATACAGAAAAAGGACCTCTTATTCAATCTTGATCTTACTCTTCTTCTTCTACAGAACAGACATTTATTAAAAAAGAAATCTAATGAATGCTTGATAGTAGACTTATATAACCCTTTCCTAGTCTCTAGGCCTCATTAGTTGTATTAGTTCAAAAGAAAAATAGCAAATTAAGATTCTGTGTTAACTATTGTAAATTTAATAATATTACCAAGAAAGATGCTTATTCTTTACTTCATATTGATGAAATGCTTAATACTTTAAAAGGATCCAAGTGGTTCTCAATACTTGACCTTGCAAGTGGATATTGGCAAGTTGCTATGCACTCTACAGATAGAGAGAAGACTGCTTTTGTAATTCGATATGATATATATGAGTTTAATGTAATGCTCTTTGGACTATGTAATGCATCTGCAACTTTTTAATGATTAATAGATAGAGTATACCAAGACATTGCATAGAAATTTATAGTAGTCTATTTTAATAATACTATAGTATACTTCAAGACATTTGATGAATATTTAGAATATTTATAACAAACTTTTATTAGAATCAGAAAAGCCAGTTTACAATTAAACTTAGAAAAATACAATATTTAGATGCAAAGTTTATTATTCTTAGGATATATAGTTACTTTTATTGGAATAGCACCTGATTCTTAAAAGATAGAAGATCCAACTACCTAATAATATAATTCAACTATATTTATTCTTAGAACTACTAGGTTACTACTGATAGTTTATTTATAACTTCTCTAAAGTAGCATAGCCTTTAAACTAGCTATTATGTAAAGAAACTTTTTATATATAAAATAAATCACAACAGAAAGCTTTTGAAAAATTAAAACAGAGACTTATTATAGCTTCTATATTAAAGTTTCTTGACTTCGATAGACTATTTATTTTAGCTACTGATGCCTTTTATTATAGATTCAGAACTACTCTTTTTTTTTTATTAAAGCTGATGTTATAGGTAGCTACTGCCTTTATTTGTGTTTTTGGTTAATACATTATATATGACTTGTACAAGGTAAGTGTGCAACTAGCCACATATATAACTTTTGGTTACCTATTTAAGTAGTTCACTCAAGAGTTCTACACTAGCTGCCATGCCTGTAATCTACTAAGAGAGTACCTATTTAAATACTCTGATCCTTATACTATATTTAGACAAGTAACACTTGGTTTTTGTACAACTAAGTGCCATCTAACTTAACATTTAGCTTCCCCTTTTGTATAGGGTTGTTAATGGGTTAGGTTGGGTTGGATTGGGTTGATCCAATTTTTAACCCACTTCAGTAAATTAGAATTACTCCAGCATTTTGCTCTGAGTTGCTCCATAGCTGCTCTGGGTTGCTCCAGGTTGCTCCAAACTTAAAAATAAAAATTTAAACCCACTCCAACTTGGGTTGAGTTCTACTCCAGAGTGCTCCAGAGCAAGCTACTCCATTAACAACCCTACTTTTGTACATTTGTCAAGCTGTTAAATATTCCAGAATATGTTACCTAACTGTAAGGTTCCAGAATACCCTCTTGTTAACTACTTATCTACTCTATGAAACATTAACAAGGCTAGTCCTTGTAGAGTTCACCCAAATCCTAGTACCTACTTCATAGCATATTCCTAGTACTTATAGTATACTCCTGCTTTGACCTCAGACTCCTAATTCAGATAGCCCAATAGGACTGTAATTTGTTTTTGATATATTGAGCCAACCTGATATTCTTTTCTTCCAGTTCAGTTCTAGTGGCCTAGTTGGTGGTACCCCTTACCTGAGGTTCTTGCTCATCTGGCTCCTCTATATTGGTATCTGTTTCCTAGGTCTAGCCTTTACAGTAGTACTGTCAAAGATCTGTGTTACCCTTTTACTTGAGACTTTTCAAGTGGGCTCCAGTTTCTTAGTTCTATAGATTTATATAGCCACAAGGACTTATTTTAGGTTTGCACCACCTAGTACCAGTTTGCATTCCTCTGTATAACCTTGGTTACATAGATGCTACATGATCTGCCAGTTATGCTAGTGTAATTATAATTACGGGTATTCTATCCTAACTAATTGACAGAATGCCATCACTGTAATACCATCTATGTATTACATGGGTGATTATTCAAATTTTCACTGTCATTGGGTTTTGAACTCACAATCTACCACTTAGAGAGTTGACAACTTATCCACTTCACTAAGTCACCACACCTCTAGAACTACTTTTAGTCAATTGGATAGAAACAAAAAGAAACACTCTGTAGCTTATATAAGTAAAAGTCTAACTAAAAGAAAAGTTAATTATAGTGCCACTAAACTCGAATATGCTGCCATTGTATAGACTATTGAACCTTTTCATAAATACTTGAAACTGCCAAATTCATCCTAATTACTAACCACTCTGCTATTAAGTGATTACAATTTGCTAAACCTAAATTATACTTAGGAAGATGGATTTTAAAACTTTAGTTCTATAACTTTAAAATTATTTATAAACTAAGAAGAGTTTACTTCAACATAGATGCCCTATTTTGACTCCAAACACAGACCTTATATCAAAACTTTTTCTTATAAATTTGGACCTCTATTATAATTTATATAATTATATAGAATCAGACAAGTTACCTAACTCTTTATCACAGGAACAGATTAAACAAATAGAACCCTCAGTACTCTTTTCATGTTATCAAATGAAATGAAATAGAACCTGTTCTGTATATAATGCATAAACATTCTACTGCAAAACACTTAGAAACAAATGCTATCATCATCAAATTTTTAAATCGTAATAATTTTGAAAAACTTGTATTTGACAAGAAATAATGCAAAATATTGTGAGAAAATTTAAAAAACTGCACTGAGCTTCAAATTTTATTAAAAAACATTGCAATATTGTGCTAATAAAAATTGATCAGCAAATTATTTCAGTCATAATAGTAGCTAAATTATCAAATTTGGATAAGTATTTGCTAAAATAGCTAAAACACAATTTTTTCAAAATGTTGAGAATATTTTACAATTATTTCAAAATATTTGCAAAATTTTGAAAGAATTGCATTTTAATTATCTTAGTGAATACTTATCCAAATTTGATAATTTAACTACTATTATTATTGGGATGACTTGCTGATTATTTTTTATTAGCACAATATTGCAATGTTTCTTAATAAAATTCAGAGATCAGCACAGTTTTCTAAATTCTTTTACATTATTTTGAAAGAATTGCATTTGATATGAAATATTGCAAAAACATTGTAGTTTAAAAATTTGATTATAATAAATTATAAAATAGCTGAATGATATTATTAGAACCAAATATATCGAAATGTATAAGAATATGTTAGAACATATAAAGAATGCCAAAAGAGACTAAAAGGCAAATAAACTGAACCTCATCATCCTATTCAAATAGGATGAGTTTTCAAATAAATTGAAATTAACTTAGTAGGACTATTACCAATTATTAAACAAAACAATTAATATATTATTGTTGCTACTGACTATTTAACAAGATAGCCAGAAGCCTGTACTATACTTGATACTGAAGCAAATACCTTAGCTCAGTTTATTTTTGAAGAAATTATTTGTTAACATGGAACACCAAAGATTATTTTCTCTAATTAAGGAAAAAATTTTATTAGTAAAACTGTTCACATTCTATATAAAAAGTTTCTTATTAAACATAAGTTCTTTTTACTATACCACTTACAGACAAATAGAATGGTTGAACACCTTAATCAAATCTTATATGAATTACTTACTAAAGTAAAAGAGAATGATGACTGGGATTTATATATACCTGCTGTACTGCTTTCTTATTGAACAAAAAAGCATGCTACAACCAGATATACTCCTTTTCAGCTTGTATATAAATGACAAGCTATTCTTCTAATTGAAGCTTTACTACCTGTCAAACCTTATAAAGAAAACAGAGTATGACTTACAAAATAGCATATTGCACTGAGCATTTGAGTTATTGACAAGCTATCTGAATTACAGAATAATACAAAAGAAAAGACATATGAATTACAACAGAAACAAAAGAAATACTTTAATGCCAAAATTTATCATAAAACATTTAAAATTGGTGACAAAGTATGGATAATTAGAAAAGACATAAAACATTCTCAATTAGCTAAATTCAAAGATAAAAAAACTAGACTTTTTATTATTCAAGAAAAATTGAACAATAGTGTCTATAAACTTTGTAATAACAAAGAAAAAACATTGCAAAAGTACTATAATAGTAATTGTCTTACTAAATATTACACAAAACAAACATAGAAATCTTTTGTTCTTATTGAATAATTGGAATTTCTGGAAGAAATTTCTAAGACCAGAGGAAAAGACAATAATATTACACAAATTTTTCAATGTTACAATTTATTTGAAGATTATGATACTTGAAATTTTATATAAACACCCTTAAATTGTACAAATTTTTCTAAAAATGGAATTTCTAAAATTATAACCAGAAACAGTAATCACTTTAAACAACTTTCTCCAAATCTGAAAACAGAATCCTGTATCTCAAAATTATTTAGATATATCATTTCAAAATATTATTCTTTGAAGTGATAAAAAACTAGAAAAAGTTATTAACTTAAACTCTATAATAGAAGCTTCTGTAGAATTCAATATTGATAAATTTTTACAATTAGAAGAAATACAACCTTTTTTAATTTAAACTCTACTTAACAAAGTACCTACAGATTTAGAAAATAATAATACTAACCATCTAACTTAAATAATAAATGATTTAAAACAAACACTGATATCAACAACTCGAAGTATAACCAACCTTTTTTTTGAAAAAACATGAAAAGAACAAGTTACAGTAATTGAATCTTAAAGTTCTTATTCACTTCTAGACATACTCAACATAACCTCAACAAGAAAATTGAAGCTTACTATTACTTAGAACAAATAATCTTTAAGTCTGATAATTCTTCTGAGATTAAAGATCTTACTGTATTTAGAATGCTCAAGTAACAAGAAGAGCAAAAGATACTTGAAAAGATGCTCTCAGAATATATGAAGTTCTCAAGTTATGCCTAAAAAAAATAACCTTACAATTGAAGTATATGATCACAACACATATTATCAAGTTGCTAGATGATGAGTACACTCAATTTCTTGAATCAATTAGAATATAGAATTTACAGAGTAAATTTTTAAAGAAAAAAGATATGTTATTGAACAAATTATTGTTATTTTATTATTATTATTAGTTATTATTATTTTACTATTATTATTATTTAGTATTAGTTATTTTATTATTGTATTATTATTATTATTATTATTAGTTGCTAAAACTTTCTGACCAATTAGTAATCACTTAGTCACTTAGTCACTTAGTCACTTAGTTGCTTAATTTTTTTAATATTTAAAAAAAATATTTAATAAACCAACTAACAGTGTTATTAAAGAAAAAAAAAATCAATAAGAGTTATAAAAAATTTTAATTATATAGTAAATACAAACAAAAATAAAAACATAATTTAAATTAAAAATTAAACAATCTAAAATTATTATTTAATTAACCAAATAAACAAAAGTTTAAGAGCAAAAAAAAAAAGAATCAACTTTTTCTAATGATCACTTGAATGCAAAATCAGTGAAAAAAGAAAGCAACAAGTAAGCTTAGAAGCAAAAAGCACTGCAAGTGTTAATAAGATAGCTATAGAAGAAAACCAAAGTTTTTTGTAGAAATTTTAGTAAAAAGGAAAAATTTTGGGGGATTGCTAGTGACCTTATATGTAGATTTGTTTGGATTACACAAACAACACATACAGTCTGGACAAAACAAACACATGCAAGATTTTAGAATAGATAGAATAAACAAGCCACTTGTGAATCAAACAAACAAATACAACAAACATGTGATAGAACATCCTAGAAGAATAGAGTTGTAAATATGAACAAAAATCTTTTTGTAGAGTATAGAGAAAGTCTACAAGCACTCTTTATAAAAAAAGCATACTGGGCCATGAATAGTGTGCATAACAAAATTTTTTTCAATGAGGCGAGCAAAATATACACAGTACCAGATAGAGAAGAAAATTGTTGCATTGCTCACAAATCAAGACCCAAATGAAGTAGCACTTTTATGACTAACAAAAGAAATTTTAGAGAAAGCTGAGAAAGAACAGCCAGAGAAAAAACTAAATATAAATACAGAAAACTGAGACCTAATAACAGAAACAGAAAGAGAACATATGCAGTATAATCAAAACAAAGAACAGCAAGTGATAACAAAAGAAAATGAAGAAGAAAGTATCAAAAAAAAGCAAGAAAGAAAAAGAAATATAGAAAAAAAAATTAGAAATATAGAAAAACTAGAAGAAACAAATATATCACAAAGAGAAGAATGGAGAAAGGTAAGTATAAAAAGAAATAACAAACTGACAGATGAACCCAGTATTCAGAAACAAGAAACCAAGAAGCAAAGAAATATAAGCGAACAAGAGGATATAGAAATGGATGGTAAGCAATCAAGACAAAACATACTAGAAGAGGAAAGAGAAAGACAGAAAAGAAGGAAGCAGGAAACAGAAGAAGAAATTGACATTGTAGGAATAGCATTAGAACAAAGTATATGGGCACCAAGCAGAAAAAATTGTAACCAAAACAACAGCCTAATCGCCAATATACCAGCATATGAGGTCCCTGGAGAAACAAAAGAAGAACATATAAAGTTTATTAAATGGTCTCTAAAAGATAATACATATATAAAAGACATCGATTAAGTATTCAAGAGAGGAAATCTGTAGATAGAAGTGATCTTTGACTGTAATTATAGCAGAGATGAAGCTATACAAAAAATTAACAGAAAAGAGAGTGACTGGTACAAGATAATACTAGAAGATAAAAAAAAGAAAGAGAGAGAAAAAGAAGAACCCAAAGGCTACAAGAAAGAACAACAAGATAAAGGAAAACATACACCGAGTTTTAGCAAAGAGAAGGTTAAAGAAGACATTAACAAAGAAGAACCATGTGAGGATGAATATGAAGAAGAAGAAAGACTCAGTAGCAATGTGACTTACTTAACAATATAGGACCTATCAGCTAATATAAACAAAAAAGAAGTAGAGTATATTTGCAGAAGAATTAAAAATATGCAGATTATATGCATCAAAAGGTTTAAGTACAAAGCTTTAGCAGTAATACAAACACAAGACATAGAGGAAGAAGATATTCCATGGTCACTACCAGCTAATAACAATAAGCTGGTAAGAGTAACAAAAGGAAGAGAAGACCATGAAGCAAGGAAAAGACAAAGAAAAAATATAGCCAAACTAACATAGCTACCTGGAAATGCTTCAGAAGTCTTATTATTGTGATGCTTAAGAAGTAAAGGAGTGAAGTCAGTATACATTCCACCAAACCGAAATGGGAACCAGAAGTAAACAGTGCTGATTATTTTCACAACAAAGAAAGATATAAGGGCAGCATAGTCAAAACCAATTATGTACAACAATTTTCGAGTATACTGGGTTAATAAAAAGAGAAAAGAGCCAAGAAGTAGAGAAAGTTTCAAGAATAGAAGAAGAAGAAGTTAGATAGATTAAGCCAAAACTATAATGCAGAAGAAAACAAAAGTAAAGAAAGAAGTTATTGGAACTGAACATATACAAACAGGAAAAAAGATTAGGAAGACCCAAAACCAAAAGTTCAAATGATAAAAAAAAAGAATAGCAGCCTAAAACAGAATATTAAAAACCAAAGTAGATACAAAAGTATAGATAAGGAAAAAGAAGAAAATCAAGAGAAGAGAGAGAATAAAGATAAGGTACAATAGCAAGAAAAAAACATGTATATAGAAGATATGCTAGGCTGAATTTTAGAAAGACTAGAAAAACTAGAGAAAGTAGATAACTTGATAGGGGAAGGCATAGCCAACCACTTCTAAAGGCACCTTAGTTGAATTAATAAATATAAATAAGAAGATAGGAGAGTTCTTACAAGATGTAAGAAGAAGTTTTGAGAACAGAAGAGAGAAAACATATCCTCATTCAGAAGAAGAAAGAAGTAGAAACAGAAAGGAAAAAGAAAAAGAAGAAACAGCAAAGACAAGACAAGAACAACTAAAAGAAAAATAGAAAGAAGGAAGAAAGGAGATTAAAATAGCATGTCATAATGTTAATGGACTCAAAACCAAAGGATGGAAACTCAATAGTCTGCTAGGCTGGGCAGAAGAAGAAGAAGTCACAATACTAAGTATTACAGAAACAAATCTTACAGAAAGAGAGAGAAGATTCCTAATACATATAACGAACAGGAAATATGTAGGATTTTGGTTAAGTGCAGCAAAAGACAAGAAGAAGGGATCGGATATAGGAATTATAATTAATGAACAATAAGAAAAACATGTAGGTGCAGTCAAAAGGATAAATGAATATATGATAGAACTTATACTATACTTCAAGCAATTGGAGTTAGTAGTTTTAGAAGTTTATATACTACCAAGTGACAAGGCAATAGGGAAAAACATTCAACAAAAAATCATAAAAATAGTCACCAAGAAAAAAAGACAAATACAAATAGTTATTTTAGGTGATTTCAATCATACAGCAAATAATGTATTGGACAGACAATACCCACAAGCAGAAAACTTCAAAAAATTGCTAATTTTTAATTGGATGAAAAAGCAAAACTTTAGTAACAGTTACAGAGATATGCATCCAACAAGCCAAGAATTCACATGGTCAAATGGAGAAGTAGCAACAAGAATTGACTACATATAGATATTAGAGGAACTGGCCTTAGGTCTACAGAAGGCAGAAATTGAAAATGCAGAGGGAATTACTAAAAGTGATTATAAAATAGTAAAAACAGAAATATGGATTAAACACATGACATCAAGAAATAGCAAAGCTGAAATCAAAAGAAAAAAATAATTAAGAACAGTATATTTATATGACCAAGCAAAAGAAGAGAACTGGAAAAAGTATACACAAGAGTTGTAGAAATAGTTAGAAGTGAAGAAAATGCTAAAGAAGATTCAAAAGAAAAAAACAAATAATATAAATAGCATATGAGATGTATTAGAAAAAGCAATTATTACAGCAGCCAGTAAGCATTTGCTGAAGAAGAAGATATACAATATGCTGACAAATAGAAGAAACAATTCAAAAAAGCAATACCAAGAGAGAAACATTATAGAGCTGCAAAGATTAATTAAACAGGCAAAAACAAGAGAAGGTCAGAAAGTAACAAAAGAGAAAAGAACAGAAATAAATGAGAAACTACAAATAATAAAAGAAAAAAAAGGTGCAAGGCTGCCCAAATTACACAGGCAATAGTCAAGTGCCTGATAGAAGATATAAAAGTTTGGCAGAAACTGCTATAAGAGAAAAAGAGAAGAAAATGGAAACAAGACCAAAGAAGACAAATAGAAGAAAATATAGACAAGAAATATGAAATGATTAAAACAGATCAAGGAAAAATAATAGCCAGTCTGTTAAACAAGCTCTACAAAAAGATAACACTTGACAAATTTATTGAACAAAAAGATGAATTTGATGAACTTAACAGTAGATTCAGAGTTAGTTAAGATTGGTGTAGCAGAACATTACAAAAAACAATTCAAAGCAAGAAATGCAAAACTAGAAGATATATCGAAAGGTGAAAAAAAGTTTACAAGCTACAGGAATGCATTAAAGAGAAATGGTATATAGAAGTAGAGGATAGCATCAAAGAAAAAGAATAAGAAGAAGTACTAAAAGAACTCAAAACAGGAACAGCTCCAGGCATATCTGGTATAAGCTACATACTGATTAAACAAGTAGAAAAGAAAACACAAAAGGTCTTTAGAGCCTTTGCAAATCTCTGTTTGAAGAGAGGAGAAATACCAATCAAGTAAAAAATTGCACAAGTTTATTCAATACCAAAAGATATAAAATAGAGATACAGTTTAAACAATATTCATCCAATAGCTCTAATCAAAAATTTAGAAAAGTAGTAACAAAGATGATAACAAAAAGACTTGCCAAGGTGTTTATGGAAAGAAAAGTGCTTAAAGGACTGAACTACACAGGTCTACCAGGAAATTTAACAGAGCAGCCAGTGCATATTCTTAATATGATAATGGAAAAAGTAAAAGAAAAGAATAAAGAAGTATGAATACTGCTACAAGATATAAAGAAGGCATTCAATTCAGTTTCACTCAGAAGTCTTGAAATGGCATTGCAAAGAATCAAAATCTCTAGAAGAATAATAAAATACATCTTAAATCTTTTTCATAAAAGACAACTAAGGATAATCACAGCTTATAGCTTAACAGAAGAAGTAATAGCAGGAGATGGAATAGATCAAGGTGAAGTAATATCACCATTAATATGGCACCTCTTTTACGATCCATTGTTAGAAAGAGTACAAGAAGATAAAAGTTTAGGATATACAGTTAAGCAACAAATTAAAAAAGGGATACAATGCAATAATGTCACAAGATTTTGCCAAGCAGCAATTGCATATGCAAATGACACAACATGGATTGCAAACAGCAAAGACCAGTTATTAAAGATTCTAGAAGTAGCTGAAGAGTTCTTCAAAATGAATGATATAGAGATTAACAGATCAAAATCAAAGCTGCTAGTGATGAACACAAAAGTTAAAAGAAAAGAAAGAGAATAGCTTTTGGCAAAAGCAATATAAAAGAAAAGCCAAAAAACAAAATTGTCCAGTCACTTGGAATTTGGCTGAACAACAGAATGCAAGAGGTGTTAGTTAAAAGAAAAGCTAAAAGAATAGTCAGTCAAACAATAAAAGATCTCAAGTACAAAAAGATAACAACAAGCCAGATCACATATATAAACAACATGATAATAATCTCAAAACTAAGCTACATGCTTCAGCTGACTAAAATCTCAGAAAAGGGAATATATGAAATACATCAACCAATAATATGTCTAGCCAAGCAGAAAAGCAATTTGCAAAGAATAGTAAAAAATTGCATAATAGAATATAAGGATCTGGATGGATGTAGAATGCTTCAACAAAAGCTAGTATAAAACAAGTAAGTGGCTTATTGTCAAGATTGAACAGACAAGACAACCTAGGACAGTTAACAAAGTTAAGAATAACACAAGGCTGTCAAAGAGCAGGTTTGACAGAAGACATTTGGAAATTGGAAAAGATATCAGATAACAAAGTATGATGGAAGAACAACTTAGTGTGTCTAACAGTAATAAAAGCAAAAGAGTTAGGAATAAGCATAAGAACAGAAAGTAACTTATAGAGAATATTTAGATATAGTACAAAAATACAAGAACTGTTAGAAACACAGCTGTGAAAAAAAAGTAAAATAGAGATAAATGAAGCAGGTTTAATCTATCTAAACCAACTGATCGACATAAAAGGTGAGAAGCTGATTATGTGGCAACAATTTAAAACCTTTTGTGAATGGTCAAGTAAAGGAAAAAAGGCAGAATGGTTTAAAGAAATAAAATTCAGAGTGCTTGAAGAGCCAACAAATAAAAGAATCAAAGAACAATTTAAGACAAACAGACATAATACCTAAGCAATAAAAATGGTATGAAGAATTATATCAAAAGACAAAAGAAGGAAAGAGTAGATAATATATGATATACAAGGAGATAGACAATTAGGAAAAATAATAAAGAAAAAAAAAAAAAAGGTTCTAGTAGAGCATTGGCAAATGCAAAGCAAGAAAAATGAAATAGCAACAGAAATTAGCAAATGTAATGGATGTACAGAAGAGGAAGGACAGAAAGAAGACAGTTGCTGGCAATGAATAAGAATAAACAACAAGATTAAAGTAATTCCCCACACATCAATAGAAAAGAAGAATAGCAAGATCAAGATAGCTTTGGACCAGTTGATAGGAAAAGCTAAAACAGAAAGTTTGAAAGACAGTAAGCAGCAACTTGAAGAACTAACAATGCTTGAAGGGTTAGAAATAGAGATAATCAAGAGACAGAAATTAAATAAGAATGTTGAACACAAAATTCTGAAGATGCTAAGGAGAAACCTATCGAGAAACAAAAATAAGTATATTATATATACAGATGGTGTTACAAACATAAAAGCCAAAGAAGAAACACAAGGCAGTAGTATGAGAATAGGATGGGTTCAAACAAATAAAACACAAGAGTGGCCAGAAGAAGAAACATTATTAGGTCTAGAAGGGTGGATAACATCAACAATAGCAAAATTAGTAGCAATATAGGCAGCAACTCTAACAATACCAAGAGAAAAACAAGTAGAAATATATACAGACAGTAATGCTGTGATTAGGAACATTAGCAGAGGCTTAGAGCAAATAGATAGAATGAAAATTCTTAAGAAGAAAAGCACAATATAGATAATGAAGATTATAGATCTTATTAACACAAAGAATATACAAATAGAGTTAGTGAAAGTTAAAAGTCATAGTAAAGACAAATGAAATGACAAAGCTGATAGCCTTGCAAAGAAGAGAACAATAAGTAAGAAAGTAATACAAGTAGAGAAAATCAGTTGTAAAGAGATAGAGTACTGCCTAGAGTGAGAAAACAAATGAACTGACATACCTGCAAGATTGTTATGCAAATTGATAACA
>CAJVQA010000693.1:0-30964 GCA_910591915.1 Cetraspora pellucida
TAGTGTAGAACCTTTGGGTGGACTACTTAAATTAGACAATGACTAAAGTTGTATGAGTGGCTAGTTGTATACTCTTTTCATGGTTGCCTCTTGTGGTTGTAATCCAACCATTAGCTGAATGTACTATTAATAAAATCCTGGGTTGCAAGTACTCACCTTAATATTTAAAAAAAAAAAAAAAAACTAGACACTATAGACAGTTTATTTAAAACTTTTTAGCAATAGTCCAATCAGTTTTTGTATATCTAAACTCTTTTCAAACTAAGCAGAAAAGAACTATAAAAGAGACAATATTTCTTTCTTTTTATTAAAATCATCTTTACATATAATCTGTATCTATTCATATTTTCTATCTTAAAGATAACAATTTTGATATGAAACAATATTATTTAAAAAGCTACAACATTTTTTGAATGCATTTTCTTTATATATTTCATGATTTTCTTTACAATTATACATTTTCAACTCTCTTAATATTCTAGTATAGTCACAAGTTGAATATTAAATTATAAGACATTATAAATAATCATAGCAAATTTTATATATATTTTTATTACATATTTTATGATTATATTTATATAAACATTCTCTGATATTATAATTATTATACAGATTATTACATGTTAGATTGAAATGACAGTACAAACATGAATGAGCAGTAATAATAAAATCTTAAGACTTTTTATTCATTTGATTTTGTTACAATTGATAAAATAAAACAAAAATATTTTTATTTAATAAATTTACTGTAACATAATAAAATGTATAACTAAATATAGAAGTACATATTACAAGCTCTAATCAATTACAATTTTTATCTTCAAGATATTTATTTGCATAATAAAAACATTTAGAATTATCAAAAAACCTTTCTCTATTCAATAGTGATGAATGCCTAGATTTAATAATATATCATTCTTTAAGAAAACTTTTTTTGTCTTGTGCAAATTTACTTTACAATAATGTTACATTATTTGGATTATTTTCAACTAGTTTAATAACTTTATCTGTAAATTTCTTCCAACTGATTTTTTTATATAACCTTGACTTTTCTTTTTTAACTATCAGAATTAAGTTATTAACAATATGTTTTTGACTATTTTTTCAAAAAACCAGTTTTAGCTCTAATCCAATTTATATCTTTTAGATCCTATTTTAAGAGATCAAAGATCTTACTAAGTGAAGGTTTGATATTTTTTAAACTAAAAACTAGACCATCTGCATCATTTGGATAAGAATTCTGTCTAACAATAATTACGAATATATTGCTTGGTAAAGTTTTAAAACATCTAAATTTAACATTTTTAGGTAAAAGTACTTTGGTACCTTTATTTTCCATATCAATAATTTGCCTTTTAATGTTTAGATAATATTGACTAGTTAATTTATTTTTCAATAATTTATCCAATCTACATGCATCTGATTAAACTCATTTACCAAAAGGACTTCTTTTCTGAATCTAAATTATTCCAAATCTTCTTAACTTTATCTTTATTTAATATTTTTTAATATCAACATAACTATTGAATGTATTATTTTGTTTTGGAAGAACCTTCTTGTCAATCTTCTGCTTCTTATTAGTATCTTTAACTTTTTGAGGTTTTATATATTTTTGTCTTATAGTTAATCTACTTACTAATCATATTCAATTTTTATACTTTATATAAACATTAGTGCATGTTGTGTAACAATAAATATCTGTATTATAATAAATAATCAAGTTATAGTACCTTTATTTCTTATATTTTTATTTTATTTTTTTAAATATTAATAGTGAGGTCATGTTTTTAATTTTATTAAAATTCAATTGAAGTTTTATAAAGAAAAGCTTGCTTTTAAATTACATATGAAAAACAAAGACTTAGACATATAATCTGTAACCTAAATCTACAAGAGTGGCCAAGGCTTACTTAGATTTGGACATTAGTAATAATATAAGAAAGAGGAATATAATATTTAATCTATTAGATAGTCCAAAAGTTAATTTTGGTAATAATTTGTAATATTAAAATAAAGAATAAGAGTAAACTAGAAGAAGAACTATAAGTTAAATTTGTAGTAGATGTAGTTTAGGGCTGTACAGAACATGAAATACAATATGGAATCCATATTTGTTTATATATTTGTTGGTTTAAATGAAGAAGAAATTTAATAGAAAGAGAAATGTCTATATAATAAGAAATAGAAATATTATGAATAGTAGAAATAAGATCAATAGAAACTAAGCCAAATAGAGTAGAAATAAGAGATGGCATATGTGAAGAGTTGTGCAATTTAAAGCTATTAAGTATAAGAATTTCTTGATATAAATTAGAAACAAGGTTGGTGAATATATTAAGAACAGTAGCATTTAAGATACAATTAAAAGAACCAGAAATTAAATAATAAATTGTTTGAGTAGAAAGACAAAGAGTTCAGTGTAATGATGAGCTAGTTTGATTACATTGATGACAAAGTGAAGAGTAAGAGGAGTTACATTTGTGAAGAATGTAAGGAACAGGTAATTTATACAAGTGAATTTTAATATAAAAGGTTTTTAGAATAGAGAAATGAAAGCTATGAGAAAAGTTAGAGACTTTTTGATTATTATTGATGTAAAGCCAAGTGGCTTTCTAGTTGATATTAGAAGCAATAATAGACCATTATTGAAAATAATGTTGAGATGTTCAAAAAGTTATAATATGAGCTTAACAAATAGTACAGATGAAGTGTTGAATAGAAATTTCAATAGAAAATTGGTCAATAAATAAGATATAGACAAAATTGTAAAAGCTGTTAGTTCAAAATATTAAAAAAGATAGTATTTGGTAACTATGAGCAAGTTGGTCAGCAAGGTTATTAAATGAATTATTTTGGTGTATAGTAACCTTGTGAAAAGTAAGCTAAATGTTGTATAAATTAATGAAGTTGATAATAGTTTGCCAAATAGAGAAGTATAGAGTATAAGTATAAGAGAGTTTGGATACTAATAAGCAGATACTGTAGTATTTAGAGATTACAGATTGTGAGTTAGTAAAGATGTAAATAGAACAGTTTATAGAAGCAGTTATAATTGCTAAAAGAATAGCAAAAATTTTAGCTTTAAAGAAGCATGACCAAAGTTTAAATGTGCCTTGAATAAGTGAATAGTTGCAGAATTATCAACTTAAACCCAACCTATGCCCATAAAGCATTAAGAAGTACCAATCTTAATAACAGAACTATTAGTATAAAATAAAATAGTAATTAGCTTGTAGTTGGAATTAGCAATAGACTGTAATTATTGGTAAGTTGGTTAGACTAAAAGATGCAAGATGATTGTTATAAATTAATTATTAATGAAGAAGAAGATAGAATATATAAAAAATATCAAATAGCTACAAAGTATGCAATATTAAGAAAGTTGGCATGTAGTTTATAAGTTTTGTTAGAATTGATAGGTTTGTAACCAGGTTTGTAGAAATAAAGATAGTGTATTTGTTAGTAATTGTATTAGAATTAAGTTGATATTCAGAACATATTATGGTAGTAGAAAGAGGAATAGAATATAGATTTGAAAACTGAAACTGGTATAAGCAGTGCCAGTGAGTAATAAGAATAAGACCTATAGGGGTATTATGTCTTCTGGTCTTGCCAATAATTAGTTAATCATTAAGAACAGTAAGTATCTAGGATTTGGTATTAAAGATAAAGTAACCAGTAATATAAGAGAAATAATTTGTTTGAGGTAGATTAAAGTGCTTAAATATAGAGTATATTGATAGGAATGGCTTGTAGTAATGTCCTCAAAAGTAGTAAACTATTTAAGTTATAACACCTTTAGGGAATTTGTTTAATCTAGAAGAAATATGTTGTCAGTATAATAAGCATAAATTATTATATGTTATAAGTTGATTAAGAAAGAGTAATTTGTGATATCTAAGTTGTTTTTTGAAGATGAGATATTTGGGATAAGATGAGAGAAGAGATTCAAGAGAGATAGCTTCATTATTAAGAGTATATGAGATATTATAAGTTGGGTTAGTAGAAAAGTTTAGCCAATATGCTTAATAAGCTAAATGATTTTAAAGTTTGTAATTAGACAGTTGGAACTATTAATAATTGGTTAAAATATAAAAAGACATTGGTAGAAGACCAAAAATTGTTTTGTAATTATTAAATCTAGATGTGAGTTGATGTACCTAATAGGTTAGAATTAATAAGTTATTTAAAAAGGTTAGGAATGTGGTGTTGTAATTGAATATTTCAGATGTATTTGATGTTATAGATTTGGAAATGTAAAAGAGTACTAGAAGATATTTGTATGCCAAAGTTTAGCTTTAAGTTTAACAAGACTGATATGCTAGATAAAAATTTTATTACAGTTAGACTGGCTAACTACAATATTTTGAAGATAATATTCAAAAATAGAGATGATAACTGTGTTAATAATATAACAGGCATGTGAGTTAGTGATACATTGGTTTTAGTGATTTGAATGAGTTGGAAGAATTTATTAATAAGTAGTTTTATTTGTTTAGATTGCCTATTGTTCAAGATGAACCTTTTATATTTTTATTAAACATAATTAAACTAAATACTAGACCTTGATCTTATTCAATATTAAATCTTTTTAAAAAGAAGATGTTTTTAAATTTAAATATACTTTAAGTACTAAGAATCTTATAACAGGAGAATCATTTGAATATGTTGTGAATAGAAAGTTTCACAACCTACTTTTTTTTAAGATTATTTTTCATATACCTCTTACTTAATCATTAATAGAAAAATCTTGTTTTTATATAAAGATCATGAGTCCTGGGTTACAAGAGTTGGTAAAATAAAAGTTGAGGATAATATAGTATTTAAAAAGACAGACTCAATAGAAGAAGATTATAAAATTTTATTTAGTAAACAGAATTTTAGTAAACCATTTCAAGTTCTTAATGTTGGTAATTATAAGTTTATTTTTTTATTTTTATTTTTTTTAAATATTAACAGTGAGGCCATGAATTATAAGTTTATTGGTGATGGTGGATTTGACATGTTTGTATTCCTTTCATTTAACAAAAAAGAAAAAGGATTTTAAGTCCTGTTCAATATAAATCTTATTTAAGTAAAAATATACAACTTTATAATTCTAATACTGTTTATACAGAAGAATACAAACTCTGAATTATTACATTAAAGATTTTGATAACCTCTTATCAAATATGGTCCTAAACAATTGTAAAACAAGTTACCTAGTTCAATATGTATTGTTTATTGTAAATAATAGAGTAAACATTCTTGAAAAGTATCTAAAAACAAAGAATCTAATCTTAATAATTCATAAATCTAAAATAATTGTAGATACTGAAAAAGTTTTTTCTATCAAATTCATACTTCAAATCAAAAGGTTTCACAGATTCACAAACAAGAAACTTTTTGTTCATCAAGAGAAACTATTGCAAAACTCAGAAATAAAGCAATTATAAAAGCACAAATAGATATAGTTAGTAATATTTTATATAATATTAATAATAAAACCTAATTAAAAGATAAAAATAAGATTATAGTAATGATGTTAAATACTATTAAGGAAATAAATACATGTTTATTAGTCTCAAATCAAGATATAAGTAATCCATAATATAAAACTGAATTAGATTTTCATAAAAATGAATATTTAGCTAAAGTTAGAAATAATAATAATAATGATAATTATATAATAGCAACAAATGAACAAAATAACACATTTGATATAACTGATTTGCATAAGTCTTTAACTCGAGAATTTGATATTTTAGAAGTTGTAAAATTATTACCAAACTAAATATATTTATTTAATAAAATATAACTTTAAAAAAAATAATTAATTACAAATCTTTATTACTTTTTTTTTAACTTTAGATCTTTTATTACTACTTTTAGAAATATTAGAATCAGAAGAAACTTTTTTAGTTTAATTTATTAATTTTAATTTTATTAAAAGTAAAAGTAAATTATTGAGTCCAGTCTTAATTTATTTAACAACTTCTAATTTAATCATATTATTTCTGTATTTACTTGTTAAACCTTTTGTAATAGTTGTTATAATATCATATAATAAAGACATATTTAAAGCTCTATTTATATATTTTTTAGAGGCACTGAGGCCTTTAGCAATATCTGGATATTTTTTAGCATTTTTTTAGAATATTTTTAATTTCTTTGTAGTTTCAGAATCTTTGATAATTTTAAGTGAATTTTTAGTAATAGGTTTCTCATAACTGTTATTAATCAGAATATTATTAGGAAAGATAATTTTCCTTTAGGCTACTATGATCTGCATTGATTAGTAATATAATTATTGTTTACTTAAAAATTCCAATAACACATATCAGAATTTTAACTTTATTAAGCAATTTATACTGTGAGATCCAAAATGTGACTAGTACATGTAATGAAGATTCCAAATGTCAGAAATGTCAGATATATCAAATATGTCTAATATATCTGATATATCTGCTATATCATATAAGTATAATATATTAAATAAATGTAATATATATAATAAATTAGACATATATGATATATTAAATATGTTTATATATTAGACAATCTTATAATGTAAATAGAAAAGAACATTTATTATAAATAAAAAGCAATTTGCCTAGGCCAAAAGGCTAGTAATTACAATTGTGAAATAAAAACTAACTACCTGACCCATAGTACAAGTGAAAGTATTATTATATAAAATTAGTTACTATTGTAAATCCTATTATTAACAATACTCATTCACCTCAACAATAAAATAAACCTATAATTGATTGCTCACCTAGTCATGTGCCTAATAAACTATAACAAAAGATCTGAGAAGAGTTCTAACCCTGATTTGACAGTGAAATCTGATTGAGACAATAGAAGAATATAAGAAATTATAAGAAGAATAGGTTGAAGAAAAGACTCAAGAGAAGAAATCAGTACTTATCTATGGATGATAATCTAGTTGCCAAATCTAATATGCCTGTTTTGACTTAGCCACTGTAGGTTATATAAGAGTTGACTTAGTTTAGTGACAAACTTACTGATTTCTGAGATGACAATATATATATTTTATAATCCTAGTTACATTATATATATATATAATATATATAAATTTATTTATGAATTACTATACTAGTTGTAATATAATAATTATTAATAATTTGTGAATGTTTTCTTTTCATTTTCTTTTTCAAGAGTTGACAACCCCAAGTGTTGAATTTTTTTTAAATGCATTAGGGTGAGGATTTTTAGGACCATAAATACTAGAAGAAGTTTGTGTAACAGAGTTGGTTAGAATATCTAATAATGGTGTATGGTTTGAAAATCAGAATTTGTCTAAAAATAAAAGAATTAGTATATATACTATAAAGCATTAAAAAAATTCAAATTTGATATAATTACAATATCAGGTCTTTATTAATTTGTTCATTTAGTTTAATAACTTATTTATTTGAGCTAGTCTAAATAGAAATATTTAATTACAGTAATTATTATTATTATATAAAACAAAAAATAATTTATATATTTGTATTACTAAGTCTTCATTATCTTGATTATTCAGTTCAGAAGTTTGTACATTTGAGTTAGCCTAAAATAAATATTGATTTTTTTTTTTATAATATATGCAGTAAAAAACATCAATGATTAGACATAACTTACTTCAATGCTACTTATACTAGAATTAATTATTGTAGACAGGCAATCTTTTTTTTGTTGTTTAGAAAGATGTAAATAAATTCTAATAAAACTTTTACTTTTATGTCTAGTAATTGACATTAAAGTTGAATTGGATTTTTTAAGTTGATATAAATATGTAATTGAAATAGTACAACCAAAATAGTTAACAATATTTCAACTTTCAATATTAATATTACAAGTTTGATAAATTTGCTTTAATATAATATTTATTATACAATTTCTAAGCTTTTTATTTTTATACCACATATTAGTATCTTTAAAATAAATAAAAAAATTAATTTACATTTAATAATTATTTAAAATACAATATTTTAAAACTATTAAGAAAAAACCTGTTATTAGTCTTAAATCTAATAATAAGTTTTTTCTTAATAATATATTTTTTTAATTATCAATCAAATTATTTTTTATCAACTAAAGATACAAATTTGGCATAATACAATTAGCAAGTTGTTTAAAAAAATAAAGATTAATATTATAAACAAGTACAGGTTTTTTAATAAGATTTGGTAGAATTGGAATACTAGTCACACTATTATTATTATTTAATCCTTCCTAATTATTTTTTTGAGACTACTTTGTAAAAATAATTCCTCTATTGAGAAGAAATTTAAATTATAAAACTTTCATTTAACTATGCTCACCACCTCATGGTGCACAAAACATACATATTCACATAAAGACTTGATATTGTAACTCTTGAGCATGCAATACTGATACACTCAAATAATTGAATATAAGAGTAATTTCTTCTTTAATTAATGGATCATGATATTGTAGAATAATTCTATTTTGTTTTAACTGTTTTATTTTGCTATTTAATATATTCTACAAATTTTTAAACTCATCTTTGTACAATAATTTAAACTTGGTAGGACTAGGCTGTTCATCATAGATCTATTAACTTAATAGAATAAATGTATTTTTTAAAAAAGAAGAATATTTCTTTTCAGTTTTAGATTGTTGTATACCAATAATAAATTCTTATATCACCTGTTCAAGTTATAATTTATTTGTTATAGTTTCATATTGTAATTGTATCCAATTTTTTTATGCCAATCCTTGAGTATATTGACCCATTTCTTAATAGTTTTCATAGTATTTTCTGAAACCTGTATTTTTGTAATTTGATCTAATTCTTTAGTTGATAGCAAATAACTTTCTGAGAAGAATTTTTATACTATATATATACATATATATATATATATATTTAGTAATGTTTTTTTAATTAATTTAAAAAAATATAAGTTTATTTACTTGATATTTTGAAACTTTAGGCATGTTTAAATTAATTGAAAAGTGTTTAAAGAATATAAAATTTATATATACAGTATAAAATTTATATATACAGTATAAAATTTATATTTATAGTAAAAAAAATTTATGCAAATCATTGTGGCCAGAAGAATAATACTATTACTGAGCACTTAAGCTACCAATAACTGCTTTATTCATCAAACTTTTTGATAAATAACTGCAGTTATCAGTTGCTTCACACCCAATAACTATATATTATATAGTAATACTTTCACTTGTACTATGGGTTGGGTAGTTAGTTTTTATTTCGCAATTGTAATCACTGGCCTTTTGGCCTGGCCAAATTGCCCTTTATTTATAATAAATATTTTTTCTATTTACATTATAAGATTTGTCTAATATATTAAACATATCTAATATATTAAATATGTCTAATTTATAGTATATATTACATTTATTTAATATATCATACTTATGCGATATAACAGATATATCTGATATATTTGACATATTTGATATATCTGACATACCTGACATTTCTAATATTTGGAATCTTTGTCACATATGCTGGTTATATTTTTGGGTTTCACAACATATATTCTTTGAGGATTTTAAATTTGTTTTTTAAAAAAAATTTGTCATTAAATAATTTAGATTAATTTGGATTATCTTTTTTTGTAATCTGTATTTCTAGTTTTAAATAATTTCCAATAACTTTACATCTACTTTATTTTAAACTATTCTATATAAAAATATAATAGTAAACAAATATTAGAATTAGTTAAAAAAATAACTAATAGAAAACTTTGTAATATATTATTTAAGCAGTTTTTAACTATTCTACCAAAAAGATGGATAGTAAAGCTTGTACATTTCCATGATATATGGTCATAGCTCTATTAATATAACATTTGGTATAGGTGGAATTGAGACTAAAGGAAGTAATATAGTGGTAGGCTGAACTGTAAATGTATATTGATCTATGAATATGTATTGGTATATGGATATGTATTGATATGTGGATGTATATTGGTATGTGGATGTGTATTGGTATATTGATGTGTATTGGTATATGGATGTGTATTGATATATAGATGTGTATTGGTATGTAGATGTAGGTACTAAAGAAGAATCATCCCTGTTATTACCAGGACTACCTGGACCACCAGGACCATCTGGACCACCTGGACCATCTGAACCATCTGGATTTCTGCTAGATCTCCTCCTTTATCACTATTACTTTTATCATCATCCTTTTTTGTTAGTTCCAGCTTTTTTGTTTCAATTATTATAGTCATTGTAAACATGCTTATAGCTGTTGTAGAAGTGATTATAGCTGTTATGGAAGTGATCATAGCCATTGTAGATGTGATTATAGCCATTGTAGAAGTAATTATACTCATTGTAGAAGTAATTATAGCCATTGTAGAAGTGATTATTAGTGACAAGTATTCTTTCTATTAGCAATTTTTAAAAGATTATTTTCTTGATCAATCACAATATAAAAATACTTTTTTAAAAAATAATAAATTGTTAATATAGCACCAAATGCCAGAAATATTCAATATTACCAAATTTTTAAGTAATTATTGTTAAATATATATATATATATAGGTATTATATTTATTTTATTTTTTTTTTTACCTAAAGAAATAGCTATCCAAGTTTAATTTCATTTTTAGTATCAAGCTTGTCATCAAAAACAGTTATACAATCTTTTCACGAATTAGTATTACTATCACAGATTGTAGAATTTGGTAATTTAATTTGAACTATTTGATTATTTTCTAATGTGATATCAAATACTACTGCAATCAGATTTTGCACTTTCCATCCTTTAGCAGAGTTAGTAGCATTTAATAGCTTAAAAAAATCACAAAAAATTTTTTCAAGAGAAATTTTGTCACTTCTAGTGTTAAAAGTTGCCTTAGTTACAGTTGTATTAACAGGTATACTGTCAATATATATTACATTAATTTCTATTGAATAGGTCATTTCTGAAGTATTTAATAATACATTATAAACAGACCCTACAATAAACAATATTAATTTATTTAGAGTCATTTAAATTCCATAATATCTAATAACTTTAATAATTACTACAACAAACCTGCAATAAATCTATTATTTAATCCTCCAAGTGCAATTGAACCAATGTCATAATTTCCTAAGAGAAGTGTGATTCCAACAAATTGATTTTTTTTAGATATTTTTAATTGATTCCATATTTAAATATTTTATAAATATTAAAAACTTATATAATAATATTAAAATGTTATGAATTATGATTAATATAAATACCTAAAATCCAAATCCAAATCCTATAACACTTTCAATTGCAGTTTGTGTCTGAAGAAACCACTTATTTTCCTAGCTAAGAGAATATTCATATCTCGAAAATTAAAATTAGAATTACTAAAAGTAAGACTGTCTTTACCATATTTTTCAAAAACACTAGATCTATCAATATAGTTTGTTTTGTTACTTTGCTTTAAAGAAGGTTTAAAAGATAATGAGTTTGTCAAAACAAAGACATTATTATAATTATTACAGCTTGACCTTTTGCAAAACTAACTGGTTACAACAAAATCAGAAGAGATTATATCAGGAGCTACATTAATTAATTGTGATTCATTTTCTTTCACTTTTTCTTTTCCTATTCCAGTTCCAATTCCAACTTTAAATAATGGATCAAAATTGCCTCAAGCAAACTTTAATGTTTTAGTTTAATTAAATCGGATATTATGGGACTATTAAAAGCAACTTGTTACGATTTAACTTTATATCCATCCTGAGGATTATGTCTAATGTATCCTTTATTATAGTTTTTCATATAATGATTGATAGGCTCTGCATTTATAATTAAATTACTGGTTTTTTTACTATATCCATTATAGAAAAAATACCAAATGATAATGATAATAATAAGAAATGAAATAAAAGGTTTATTGGATATTTGAACAAAAAGTCTATGAAAAAAGTAGATATGCATTATAGTAATGGTAATTAATGAGAAATGCAATTGATGAGAAATATGAGAAGTTGTAATAATAAAAAAAATTAAATAAGCCATTATTTTTCGATTTTAAATATATATTTTTTTTAATTAGCAATGTTATTTTTAATTGAAAATGAGTATGATAACCAAAAATTCTACACTGTAATACTTGAACCATTTTCAAACCCATAAATGATTAACTTGTAATTTAGTAAATAATCATTTAAAAGATAGTACAGTATAGAAGGTTTAATAGCTATAGCAATGATCACATTAGACCAGATGCATTTACAAGATGTAATCAAAATTATTTTTTCATTAATATCTTGCAGATGCTGTAAAAAAGTTTATGCTTTAAATATTTATTTCTTTATGAATTACTATAAAGGTAAACGTTACCTAGTGTACATATATAGAATGTTTAATCAGCTTTTTTGATCTACAAAATTAGTTTATGTTAATCAAACATCTCAAATTTCTCATAACAAATCTGATTCAATGAATAAAAATTAATTCTTCCACTTTTCACTTTTATTTATCAATCAAAATTATGTAAATTAAAATTTTACCTATAATACCATCTTTTGTGTCCTAATAAAGAAAGAAAAAATAAAATGATTCTTTGCAATTTTTAATAAAATTTGTTCATTATTACATCTTTATACTAACTCTAACATCAAAAAATTCGAAAGTCTAATATAATCAATTTCTTCTAATAAAAGGTAAATTTCTAAGTCCAGATAAGTAATCCTAAGTCAACAACAGACTCAATCAATACTTCTAGCTAATATGTTTTGTTCACAAAAATAAGCAACAATTTTTATATCAACCTAATTCAAAATATATATATAGTATAAGAACATCTAATATGTTAGAATTTCTGTTAATTTTTAGATATTGCAAATAAAATTTATACAAAATTTAAATTGTACCTATAAACATGACAGATCACATTTTCCCTATTTAAGAATATTATTTGAACTTTAAAAGAGACAGTTCTAAGCTGCTTTATGATCTGCTATATTAAGTTTAGATTTTAAGTTTTAATAAGAAAATGGTGGTATAAATGCAATTATATATTTACATATACAATATATAATTAACAAAATATTTTGGTTTGCGAATAAACAATAGAGCATTTTTTGCTACATATTAAAAAATTTTGCTCCAAATTTGTTATTAGATTAAAAGGCTAAATATATATCGACAATAAGTTAATATGCTTAAATATAAAAAATTTACTAGTACAATATAAATCTAACACTAATAATAAATTATAATCATCAATATACAGTAAATTACAGTGATACAGGTCAATGCCAAACTCCTAGATGACCATATTGTTAAAATTTTTCAATCATATAAAACTTATAATTTAATTTGTGAAGATAGCTAAAATCATTTGAAATCACATCCAAGTAGACAAACACAATATTATGCAATTACAATTATTAAATAATTGTGAATAATTTTATTTCATTAATGTTAAAATTTAAGAAGCTAAGAAAATTAATTACATCTAAATACAAAAATACTATATCATTAACTGTAACAGCATTGTCGCATTACAAGAAGTAAGTCTCTTAAAAAAAACCTAATTCATAGGGTAGTGGTAGGTTGTTCATGTAATGTCAGATGTACTATACTCAAAAGAGGCATTGGATTTGGGCAAGTACTAACAGTGGATATGTTCTGCATCATTTTACAATTTAGATCAATTTGGAATTGACCTACATCATTTTTAAATTTTCACCAATTTAGAATTGATTTGGGTTAATTCTCAATGCATCTGTATAAAGCATTTTTTTGCTAGAGTGTGACCAATCTGTGGGTGTGACAAATAAACACTGACTAAATATATTTATTTAAATATTTAGTTAGTGTTTATTTGTCACATGTAATGATTGGTCACACCCAAACATTAATCACAAAATTTAATAAAACTTCGAACTCAGAATTATCAATTTATTATGCTAAATGTATTATGTATATCAAATTAATTAATAATGCAAAAGAAAAAAAAATAATAAAGCTTTTGAATATATAATTTAAATAAATCTTTCTGTTTTTCTTAATTTTCGATATTAATTTTTAAAAATAGAATGATACAACTTTCTGGCATATGAAACCTTTGACTGAATATTAGAAACTTTGTTTGTCAAAGAAAAAACAAATGTAGTTTAATGAATTAAAATAAATATAATCAATGTTTAAACGTACTTAAAAACCCAAACCATTTACAAAACCCAAATTTTAAATTTTGGGTGACACATAATTTTAAAATTCTTTATGTTGGTATAAGTGAAGAACTTCATATCATTAAGTCAAGCAAAAATAATCTGGAAACACAAGTTGGTCCCATTGAAAATTTTTATAAAATAATTTGTGGTGCACATTAAGCAACAGAGCATGCTTGTCAAGACAAAACCTGATGAAAGGTTTTTATTATTATTATTATTATTATTATACTTACTTTTTTAATAACATAATAAGATTCATATGCAGTATTGTTTTATTCCACAAAAGATAGTTGATAATGACATTCACGAATGCAGAGTTTGCATTACAAGACGTGCTTTTATAAAAATTTTACCTATCTGACCAATTATTTCAGAAGGATTTTTGCAACATATTCAGATAAAAGTGATAGTATATTTTTTTTTTTTATAAAATATTTATTTGTAAATAGATACTATTGATTTGACATCAATGCCTGATAGAATGTATAAATACATTTTTCATATCAGAAATCATTTTTCAAGGCTTTCATATGCAGAACTCTCTCCATCTAAGTCAGCAGAAGAAGCAGCAGCATGTTTATTTAACTTCTGTATGATATATGATCCTCCTATTGTATTACATTCTGATAATGATAGTAAGTTTGTTGGAAAAGTTATTAAAGAGACTTTAAGTCTCTGGCCAACTATTAAATTGGTAAATAGTAGACCAAAAAACTCACACTGTCAAGGATTGGTAAAAAAAAAAAGATTTTCTCCAATCTAAATTAGGATCCTGAATAAAGGAGACAGGCCAAACTAACTGGAGTATAGGATTAAAATTTGTTATTTGTGTATTTTTTTTTTTTTTTATTTTTTTTTGTTTTAATTTTTTTGAATTTTTGCTTATTTTTTTTTTTATTTTTTTTATTTTATTTTTTTTTTAAATTTTATTAGTGCCATTAGAATGTAGATACCCTTATATAAAATCTTAATTTCCAAAAAATACATTTTTTATTATATTTTTATATTAACTTTAATTTTATTGACCTAATAAATAATGTATACAAAATGCATTATACAATTTTTTATTCTTTTTTATTTAATTATTTTTATTTAAATGTTTTTATTTATTTTTTTGATTTAAATTTTTTTATTTAATTTTTTTTATTTAATTTTTTTTATTTAATTTTTTATTAATTTTTTTTATTTTTTTATTATTTATGTAGTTATATTTTTTTTTATTTTTTTATTTATTATTATTTATTAT
The DNA here is from genome assembly GCA_910591915.1 of Cetraspora pellucida. Classification (NCBI taxonomy): domain Eukaryota; kingdom Fungi; phylum Glomeromycota; class Glomeromycetes; order Diversisporales; family Gigasporaceae; genus Cetraspora; species Cetraspora pellucida. The sequence goes on from CAJVQA010000693.1 coordinate 15,407, forward strand.
TTGTTATTATTATTTATTTATTTATTTATTTATCATTTTTTTTATTTTTAATTTTTATTATTTTATATATTATTATTATTTTATTTATTATACTAACTTAATTAAAATTAAATATTACCCAGCTGCAGGAGGAAATCCAAGCACTTTCAGACAAATGGCAAACCAAATCAAACACAAAATGGATAGAAGAGGGTGAAAAATCCACTAGATTCTTTTACTCACTTTACAAATCTAGAAGCTGTATATTAGCCAAAGATAAAGTTCAAATTCCCAACAATAATCAATCTCAGAATCCTACAGAGGTTCTTTATTACATCAAAGAAGCCTATCAAGAGATCTACAAAGCTGAAGAGGTAGACAAAGAGGCAATAAACTTCTTTACACAGAGCCTACCATCAGTATCATTGCTACATAATCAAGCTTTGACTAAGGACATCTCAGTAGAAGAAATAAGTGCAGTAATTAGCCAACTCCCAAACAACAAAACACCAGGATTAGATGGTTTAAATTATGAATTTTATAAAGAAATCAAAGATGAAATTCTTCCAGTAATGGTTAACTTGTTCAACTACTGTCTGAGAACTGGCACAGTCTCCAGATCATGGACCAAAAGCATTATTATCTTAATCTCTAAAAGATCTAATAATCTTTCCAATCTAAACAATTAGAGAGCAATTTTATTAACAAACTATAACAACAAAATATTTATGAAAATCTTGGCTAACAGAATCAATTTAATTTGTAAAGAGATGATCAGTCTAGCCCAATAAGCCTTTATAAAGAAAAGATTTATTATTGATACAGCACTTGATATTATCACCACACTAAGGAACCAAAATAACCAAACTCTCTCTTATTGGATTCTCCTACTAGACCAACAAAAGGCTTTTGATAAAATTAGTCACAGTTTTATCTTTCAAGTACTGGAAAAAATGAGGTTTGATAACAAATTTACAAGAATCATCAGATCTCTTCTTGGTTCACAGACAGCACATATCTCAGATGCAGAATTTAGATCAGAGGCAATAAGAGTAGAAAGCGGTGTATAACAAGGTGATCCTCTTTCACCTCTCCTTTACATTATAGCTCTAAACCCACTAATCTTAAAAATTCAAGAAGAATTAGTTGGCATACAAATTGTTGGACACTATTTCAAAACAGCTGCATATGCAGATGACTTGACAGTAGGAATCGGTTCACAGTCAGATTGGAAAAGACTCTTGTTAACACTTCAAAAATTTGAGGCAGCAGTCAATGCCAGAATTAATTTTAAAAAATCAGTTCTAATACCAATAACAGTGATGGCCAAGACAACCAGCCTTCCAAACCAAAATTATTTTAAAATTGCAAAAGAGTACTGTCAGCTAAGAATCCTTGGATTTAAAGTAAATCCCAAAGGTAATCCACCAAAATAAGTCTAGGAAAGCATAACTCAAGACATCAAGAATAAAATAGAAAAGATCTCAACAAGAAACCTGTCATTTAAAGAAAAGATCTTGCTATCCAAATCACTTTTTATCTCAAAAATTTGGTATATGACATATCTACTGCCGCCTAGTAGAAAACAACTAGACAGAATTAATATGCTCATATCTGGTTGGATTAAAAACAAGTCTAAGCTACTACCAAGATACTCAGCATTCCAATTAGACTATAACAGAGGAGGTCTTGATGCTCTAGTACTTAAAGACATCTTAGACTTCAGACTTACCTCAATTTGGCTAAAACTTCCCTCTATAGATAGTTTATAGGCCAAAATTGAAAGATCACTTATCTTTCAAAGTTTTCAAATCAAAAGAAACTTAATCGCAATAACAGCTCTTACCAAAATGCCAATTAGACTTAAAGGATGGCCTGACCATTGGAAACCATACCTAACTGCCTGGAAAAGACTTAAAGATTTCATTCTTGCAACTAGTAATTGGCCATAAATATATCATAACTAAAAGTTTGTAATATTCCTGGAAATTAATTCTCAGTACAAGGAGCTTCTGAATTTTTAAAACAAAATTTAATCAAACCTACTACAACACAAATCTCATTATGCCTATCAGAAGATTCTAAAAGAGCTCCTAACTGGTTTCAATACAAAGAACTACTTAATAAAAAGAAAGACATTTTCTGGAGATTGCAAAACAATGTATTACTGCTAGGATATCATCTTATGTACATCAACAAAAAAATTGATGGAAACTGTCTAAATTGTATGAATCAGAAGCAAACTCCAAGTCATTTTGGTATCAATTGTCAGATTAGTCAAATTTTTTGGAAGGTAGGGTATACTTTTCTTCAAACAGAACCAGGAGAAAACCATTCTCAGTTAATGGAAGAAATTCTAAATGCCTCGAATATAAAAGATTTAAAAAAAAGAAAGTCTGCACTTTGGCTTCATATTATGATAATATATAAAATATGATTATAGTATACTCAAGCCAGATGGGAAAATAATATTATTCCAGAAGAAGCTATAAAGAATATTATAAAGGCCAAGATCATTAAAAGCCTTAAAGTTTTAGATAAAATATCTAAAAGCAAGACAAAAGCCAAGATATCTAGATTCTTAAATCTAACTATAAATAAATAGCAATAATTAGTCTAATAATAATGTATTTGTAATTTATTAAATAAAGTATGCCATTTCGCATTTAAAAAAAAAAAAAAAAAAAAAATTAAACATTAAAATTATTTAGAGGCCATAAATACTCAGTATAATTCTGTACATAAATTAATTTCTTATAAATTAGTATTTAGACTGCTTTCCCACTGCAATACTAATTTAGTTGATATATTAGAAAGTAAAAAGTCATTAAATAATCATGCTCTAATATTTGAAGACTTACAATCAACTATTTTTTTTGAAATTAGCAGTGAAACAATAGAATCAGAATTTCAAGTAATATAGAACAAGATCAAGAAAATTATAGTGATGTAGATGTTGATAAAACACATGATATCTATAATGCAAATAAAATATGTAGCAACAATAATAATATACAAGATATTGATAATAATAGTGCACAAGAAATTTATAATGATTTATTATTATTATATTGTTCTAAAATTGAAGAGGGTTCTAAAAATACATTAGAACAGAGAATTATTAAAATTATCAATTCAGATAATAATTTCGAAATTGAAGAGTGTTCTAAGAATACAGTTCCAGAAATTATTAAAATAATCGATTCTGAGGATGATTTAAGTAAAAATCAATGTTATACTTTACAAGAAAAAAAAAGTGCCAAACTCAATCTGAAGAAATTAAGATTAATTAAATTACTATATTAACAAAAATAAATAAACAAATAAAAATAAAAAATAAATAAATAAATAAAATAAATAAATTAATTATTGACAATAGAATTTTTTTTACAGCCAAATTTGACCTATCTATCATTTGAAAAACATAAAACAATTTGACAATCAGCAATTTTAAACATAAAAAGAAACTGGAACCTTATATAAAGTAGAATAGAAGAAACATATAAGGTTAAACATAATAGAACATTTGAGTCTGATAATTTTATAAAAATTTGTATACCAGATATTGATAAGAATAAAATGAGTCAAAGATCCTTACCCTATAAAGTACTTCAAAAAAAACCTAATATTGACTCATATCAAGTTGCTTGCCAATATGAGATACTTGAACATTAGTATCCAGCAAACAAACTTGAGTCACTTGGAACTTCTAATTACCTCTCTCTTAATGTGGTTTCTTTAAATAAAACTATTTCATTAAGACAAGCAAGTTTTAAATAAAACAATGAACTATCTTCAAACCAAAATAATGATAATGATGATTTCTTTATTAAGTAAGTAATAATTTATTATGCAATATATAATGATAGCTAATAAATTAATTATATTATGTATTTAGAAATAATAAACTAAAAAAGACACCTCAAAATAAATCAAATTGTCGCTATCAAAAAACTAACTGCTCTTCTACTGCTTGTTCCTGCCAAAAAAATAATTCATTGTGTACATGATGATGTGGGTGTGTTTTACGTGGTGAATATAAAAATAGATAAGATTCTTTTTTAGATTTGTTTAATTTTTAGTTATGTAGGTTTTTTATATACATTTTATTGTACTTTTTTTTTTATTAATACACATTCAAATATTATATTTTTTTAATTTATGTGTAAAATTCTATGTAATTTTTTATAGCTATGCAAAGGAATGTTTATGATGCAATTAATTAATACTTTATTACCAGTTGTATAAATTTGTTCTCACCGATTGAGAAATAACGTACGTCATTTCAAAATTTAAAAATGACTTAGGTCAATTTGGAAACGACCTAAATTGTGAAATGACGCAGAACAGGTATACTTATTGCTATGTCTTGTTTCTGTCTTTCCTGTTTTTCAAATACATTGCTTATATACTTAGTTTTCTATCTGCTAAATATTCTAAATACACCATGTACACTCTATTTGCTAATTACATTATATCCGTTATTTCTACTAATACATTGATATGCTATATTTACAAATGCACTTTATACGCTATATTTACTAATAAATGTATTATACTATATTTACTAAATGCGCTATACACTAAATGATTCATTAAATTTGTTCTCTTTTTCTGATTAACGGCTGTGATCCAGTGGAACATAAATTACGTTGATGTTTGCTGTCATTTAAAGGACTCAAAAAAGCAACTTTTTGATTATGGACTGTGATTATAAATTATATCAATATTTGCCGTCATTCGAAGGTCTAAAAAAAGCATCTTTTTGATAATCCGGAAAACCATAAATCACACTGATGATTGCCATCATTTGAAGGTCTAAAAAGGGCATCTATGTAACATTTGTTCGGAATTTTGGCGTTCATTATAAAAAAAAAAAGGTTTTAGAATGCTACGCTGATATTCATATCTTTATAATGAAATGCAAATTAATATTCTTACGGTCTGCACGACTTATAAATTTTGTAAGTTAATTCAAAAAAAAAAACGATTATTAGATTGCATTATGTATTCTTTAAACAACAACTTTTGATGCCAAAGATCAGCAAATAGACTCATATCTATGTCTATTATTACATGTTTTATCAAATCATTACATTTTGCTCTCCGCGGCTGCGCTAATAATCAATTATGATAATTAGGTTCAAATAATTGAAATTAATTGCCTTCACAATCAATTATTCATAAGGGTGCTTGAGAACATTATACATATGATTTAATCATAATTATTAAATTGTACAATGAATTTCTGTGGGTAAAAAAGCTTAACTATACACCAGCAGGGCCGGTCCCAACTTTGCTGATGAGGTCAATCCATATTATAATAAATTAAAATGCGATAATTTAAACAGGAAAGCAACGGCAAGTTAAGATATTATTTACTACCTTATTACGTGTCATCCGTAGATTAGAAAACAATAATATGCAATAATTCTATTTTGAGCTTTTGTTTAAACATTGGTATTGTGATACCGGAATATCGTGATCGATCACGTGAAAAATACACGAAATGTAATAAGTTACATTTGTGATTGAGAATGGTATTTTGGATCCAGGGGAAGGATGTAAGGATAAATTACACATCCTTAAATAAATAAAACATCACTGGAAAAATTAAATAAGTAATTGTAAATAACATTAAGTAGCCTTAAAGTAATAATAAGTGCAAAGTCGCATTTGTAAGCGACGAATATAGTATTATAAATAAGGCCGAAATAGCCCTAAGGGACGACATGTCTCGTTTTCTTTATTAATAAACAAGTCCCAATACATTGTATCGTCCATAATAAAACCCTAACACTAATACCGGTATAAATCCTGACAACCCCTCTAAACATCGTTATTCGCCCTAGTTCTTGTTCACGTGACTTACCCTACTGACCATCGTTGAATCCAAGTAACCGAAAGCCTTAATCACCCACCAGCCAAATTTAACACCCTCTTTCGAAAAGGTTACATATCGTACGTTACGTGAGATATTGGATTGTGGAACGACTGAGTCGCAATCTTCCGAACCCAACAGTATCATTACTAGAGATGGGAAAATCGAGGATTTTTCGAATCTACTGCGCAGGCTGCAGGCTGCGCAGCCTGCACGGGCCTGCATTACGGCTAATGCGGGCCAAAATTGTTAAATTCTGCGTTATTACGAAAAATTACGGGCTTCCGAAAAATTCCGCCTGCGCAGTGTCCCATCTCTAATCATTACATACTAGGAATTAAAGTATTCTTAAATATTAAGATTTTTAATATTCAAATTTAGTATAGTCTCTCTATAGTTATTGCATTACGAATTCAAGTATTTGGTTAAAGGTCTTCAGAAAAATTTTTACAAAATAAATATTAATATCAATTTAATAATACGTATCAGTATTAGGGTTCTGCAAATGCCCATGCCAGGCATATTAGGCACCATGCCGGGCACTAGTGCCAGTGGATGTCAAATACTATTAGGTAGAGCCGTTAATTGCGTTACTGCGCCACATCGATCATCCCCTGCCACGTGCTTCCGGGATCACGTTTCACGGCTCACAGAAGGAATTAGCGACAGACTCGCCGATTTACCGAACAACAATATAATATAGTATGATAAATTTAGGCAATGATCATCATAACAAACGCATGCACACGTTAGCACACAAAGTCACAAGGAAGTACCATCCAATCAGATGCTCATATTCCGCGACTCCACTTAACTCACTACATTCCGTTCCTGGTATATATTTTCGTTACGATTTTTAATGCAGGATAAAAATGTGGATAAATATAAAGAATGTCTAAGTTGAGACGTACATAAACTTTAAAAAATGACAGTCGTAGTTAGGGATATTGTGCAAGATATTTGAAATGGATAGTCCTGTAATAATATTTGTTTTGGACGTTTCGAATTTTGGCATTCTGAACATGACCTATAGTTATCGGTCACTACAGTCACATTATGATGACCAAGTGACGTAACAGAGACAGGTATATCAAACTTATAAGATGTAATTTAGGTGTAGCACTGTCTAAAACTATAGTTAATACAATTTAAGTATTCAATTGGGTATTACCAAAACTGGCTAAATTAATTAATCACACCTTCTGAAGGCAATCAAAAAAATTTCATAATATACCTCATTAAGAAATATTCTTTTGCAGTAGAAAGGTCCAAACTGCCCCTGGGAATCCATAGGAAGACTTTCGTATGATTGGTTGTTTAAATAAATTTAAATTTACATTATTTTAAAAAAAAATAAAACTACGAAGAATAAAGCATATAAAAAGTTTTATTAAGGTTGTAGGACTCAACCGTAAAAAATAATCAAAATTATTTCTGGTTTTAGAGAAGTTAGCAAAATAGCAATTTCTTAAAGATAGATAGATTAGGTTATTACCATACTAACTATTCTAAAATAAAAAGGGATTTTTATTATTTTTAATAGTGGAGTCCTACAACTCAAATAAACCTTTTTATATACTTCTTTTTTGTTTATTCTTCACAGTTTTTTTTTTAAAAAAAAGTACCAATCATACGAAAAAGCTTCCTATGACCTGGGAATCAATAATAAGATTTTGTAAGATTCGGGTAAATATCGGGTGAATATCGGTGCGAAAATCGATTGGCATAAAAAAATTTTAGGTAACGTGCGCATCACCCGAACATAATTATCCAAAATCATTTTTTTTGAACTCTTTCTAATGCAAAGACCCCAATATTTTTATTTGGCTAGTGATTATAACAGGATTAAGTGTAACGATAATATATAAATGGGTAATTATTTTTGAGCCGGCCCAATTTTATATATGACGTAATAACATTTTGGTCTCGATTCAAAAATATTTACCCAAATGGAATTCTTTTAGAAATAAATCTAGTCTAGTTCAAGTTGCATATTATGAGTGCTGATAAATTAAGATTCATTATCATTTATTTGGGCCAAATACAGATGATTTCAATTACGCGTCATGAAATATGTTACATTTAACGCAAATTTTGTTTTGGTCACGTGATACACGCGGAGGATTTCTATTAGTTGATAATATTCTGTGTGTGAAAAAAACGACATATCGGTGAATCTACATTATCAAAATTTTTAAAATTTTGTCAAATAATAACTTTTGCCCATTGGCCTTTTTAGATTATTTTACCATCAAAATGACTGTCTCAGTGAGACGATTAGGGGTTTCAAAGTTATTAAATAAGTTGCGCATTTTGAAATTAAATGTGAGTTTGAACAATCTTATTTGTATTTCGAAATTCTAAAATCGGATAATGAAATAGGAATGTCTGGAGATCCCCATCTAACGAAATAAATTGATCGTTTTAAGGTTATCGAAAAAATGAAATAAAGTCGATACATCTCCATTTGAAAATGAATACGTCATCTATTTCTGGCAACGTTAGATCCCTGCACGTTAACTTTGAAACCCCCTATTATAAAAAAAGTTCGAAACATTAAAATCCAATCACTGAATCCTGAGATTGCTTACGACGGTAAAATTGTCTGGGTTTAACCCATTATATTTTACCCGATGTAAAACAAAAACGGTTATTATCTCAGGATTCAGTGATTGGATTTTAATGATTGTGTGTTCTTTATAATCGTCTCACTGAAATGGCCATTTTTGATGGTGAAATTATCCAAAGGATCGTTGGGCCAAAAATTATTCTTCTTCAAAGTTTAAAATTTTTAATAATTACGCAGATCTGCCAATACGATTAGGATTTGAAATTTGGTTTAGAATTAGGGGTCGAGATTTGATCGAACACTCGATTTTGAATTTGGCCAAGATTATTTAACCAATTTGGGTTAAATATGTGTAATTATTCTAATTTGGGATATATGAGAAGTTGTAGTTTTGACAGCAGTTATATACGCATTTACATAATAAAATGATCAACCTTAAATTAGGAAAACAAAACATGTAAGTAGTGTTCCGAGTTGGTCCCATTGGCGTTATTTTTGAGACAATATTTTATCCGAATACGAATCATAATTTTTTGTTATGAAAAGTCTTCGGCTAAATTAATGATTAGCTCTTTAAACTATGTGTCTCAAAAAAAAAACCCCCCAGTATGTAATAATTGTCGATCATATGTATTTCATAGTTGTCGATCATACGTGATTTGTGTACGTACGAATAGATGAAGTAGGTGAGCACATCAAATCCGAGTTTACTTAATTTGAATAATAATCTGCCTACTATAGTCCACAAAAAAAAATACCAGTTGAATCTCATTATAGTCAAATAACATTAATATATTGGTACAAAATTCATGGTTTCAACAAGACCAGTTCGTCAGATCACCTTATAAACTAACAAAATAATTTGGGCAATACATTAATTATTATTACAGAAAAATATCGGTATGGGGCTGATATTTACCGGTGAAATAAAATTTTATTCTACGGAGTCCAATTATCCGATTATGTTCTATATCATTTTTATCCGAAAAAAAATTATAAAAGACCGAGATTTCGAACGATATAGACTTTAGAGAATTTTTGACTTGTGAATTGTCTTTTTCTCTACTTAATTTTTAACTGTAATATTATTCAATTACGAAAAAAAAATGCTGCAAAACCAATCCACATTACATGATGAAATAGACCTTGAACGTCAAGTGATGTCAGATGCAACTGTACCCATAAAAACTGTAAACAATGCCGACAATCAAATTGCTAAGGACAATAGCTCGTCACCGTCTAATGATACTTTATTGCATGGTGTTGAATTATTTCTAGTAGTTTTTGGGTTCGTAACAATTAATTTCCTGTTGTTCTTATTATATGATTAAATAATTTAGTTTTACTTACGTACCATACTATAGTCTATCATGTGCTGTATTTTTAGCCGCATTAGATCAAACAATTGTTTCCACCGCTTTACCTAAAATAGTTTCGGACTTTAATGGATTGGATCAAATGGCATGGGTTGCAACCTCTTATCTACTCACAACGGTAATATTATTACACATTGATTCCATTTCATTTGAATTATATATCATATGATACTCACGTGAAACATGTTATTGACACAGACTTCTTTTCAACCAATTTATGGAAAATTATCTGATATTTTTGGTCGTAAAATAACTTTCTTGGTTGCAATTATCATCTTTGAATTAGGCAGCTTGTTATGTGGCGTTGCCACCAATATGGTAATGTTAATATTACTTATCTTTTTTTTTTCTTGATTTGAATATTCATCACCTTTTTATTTTTTAGGTTTCGATGATAATATACCGTGCAATCGCTGGTATCGGAGGTGGTGGTATCATTGGGTACTTACTTCATTGGTATATTAATTTATATCAAATTTTTATGCATGCTAATTATGATTTGTTTTCTTTTTTAGTCTCGTCTTGATTATTATTTCAGATATTGTTAGCTCTAAAGACCAGGGAAAATACCAGGGTCTTGTTGGCGCATGCTTTGGTGTTGCTTCCGTAGCAGGCCCTCTCTTAGGTGGTGCTTTTACAGATCATGTTAGTTGGAGGTACGCATATCAATGGTGGTTACCTAATTGGTGCAAAAAACCTAACAATATTAATTATTACATTGTTTAAATATCAAATCAACCATAACCTCATAATTAAATTTATTTTCCCAAAAAAACAGATGGTGTTTCTTCATAAATCTTCCTTTAGGTGCATTAACAATAATCGCTGTGATTTGTTTTCTTCGTCTACCAAAACCAACCGGTTCATTACTTAATAAAATTAAGAGAGTCGATATTATTGGCACCATTATAATGATCATATCAACTGTTTGTATCTTATTACCTCTCAATTGGGGTGGCAGTACTTATGCTTGGAATAGTCCCGTGATTATAATACTTTTATGTGTCGGCATATTCGGTTATATAATATTTGGTTTTGTTGAATATTACATCGTTGTTGAACCCATTGCTCCACGTGAGTAATATTTGCAAGAATTATTAAAGTAATCAACCTATTATATTATTAGTATTAAAGAAAACTTTTTTAATCTTGCTTAATAGCACATTTATTTAAAACTCTTGATGTAGTTTCATGTTTCCTCACAAACTTTTTTCAAGGAATGGTATTCTTTAGTTTGATTTTTTATATACCACTTTACTTCCAAGTTGTAAAAAATGATTCAGGCAAGTATATCTGTCAACCAAATCTCATTCCCTCGTTAAACATCAACTAAATTTATGCTTAATTTCAAACAGCTACACAATCCGGATTAGATTTTATGCCTTATATTCTTGGTGTAGTAGTTTTTTCAATTATATCCGGTCAACTATTCTCTCGAACAGATAAAATAGAATATCGATTAGTGACCATAGTTTCTTCAGTATTGACAATAATCGGTTCCGGATTAACTACTATGTGGAATGAAAATACCGGATATGGCGAATTTATAGGATACATGCTAATTGCTGGTGCTGGAATCGGTACAAGCATTCAATCTATTACATTATGTGCTCAAAGATTGGTTGAGCCGAAGGATATAGCTTCTGTTACTACTTTGGCATTATTCTTTAGAAGCAGTAAGTATTCAAAAAATAGTTGCTTTTGCAAAATTAATATAATACTTTACTAACTCATTATCAATGTTTTTCTTTTTAGTTGGAGCTGTCCTTGGAATTGCAATATCAGGAACAGCATATAATAATAAACTTTCTCAAGCATTAAGTACTTTAACTTTACCTCCATCCTTTTCAACGCAATCTGTATATACTATACAATCATTGCCACCAGATACACAGTCATTGGTCATTCACGCTTATGTGCTAGCATTTCAATTTACCTTTATGATTAACATAATATATGGTGCATTAATGTTCATTTCATCGTTATTTATGGGAAATAGTAAACCAATACATAGTATGGATGATGAAAAAGTCGTTGGGATTTCTGTGTTTGAATAATTTAAGTGATAAATTCATATTAAGATTGGGGTAAAAATGCTATAATTTAATAAGTACTAAAATCTTTAACAACCTTTATAATATGTAATTTTATATGATCGCAAAGATATTTTTATTAAGATCTCATGAGCCATCTAATTGATTTTAGCAATTTTATCACCATTTGAACCACAATTATCTTCCCTATAACTTTTATTAGAAGTAAAAATTATATTAACTTTGTAGAGATTATTAAGAAGATTTCAGTATTTAATAAAATTTATATTAAGATTATCTCCAAAATTTACTATTATTCTAATATAGACATGTCACGCAGAGTGACAAATTATAATAAAAATTACTAGAAAATAACCCGTGGCGAAGTCACCAAGAATTAATTTACTAAATAAGTAAATTAAATAAGAATTCAAATGAAATGTTATTTAACAACAATATAATGAACTTATTGAGATTATTTTAAACATATTAATTTATTCAAACTTAATTAGCTTGTCGTAATTAGGGAATGTCCGGTTACGGTCATAACCGTTTAGCGGTCATTAACCGTAATCGATAATGACCGGTTGACCGATGCTATATTCTTAATAAAAATAATAGATACTTTAATTATTGTATAATTAGATATTGAAAGCGGGCGAAACGGCGAGTCAGTCGCTCCACGCAACAGGAGGAATCGTCAATGTTACACAATTGATCTTTCACCTGGTGTGCAACATATAAATAAATTATTTTAAAATACCAGTTATGATTATAATCCCACACCATTTTTATTATAATAAAATGGTGTGGGATTATAATCATGACATGTACTAGCGGTATTATAAAATAATTTATTTATATGTTGCACACCGGGTGAAGGATCAGTCGTGTAACATCGACGGTTCCTCGACCCAAATTCTCGTGTAAAGAGGCGTTTAGATTTGGTCGGTGGTTTGGTTTTCGTAGGTAAGTATTTCTTCTGCTACGTCTCTGGTTTTCCTTCTTTTGAACTTTCTACTAACTTTATTATCAATTACTCACTACTTCGGGTAATTGAATAACACATGCAACCTCAATCCTTCGGGATAATTGGACGGTATAACCACGGCTGATCCTGGTACTTTAGTATACAACAACCAGACGGGATTTAACAATACTATGTTTTATGGTCTGTGATTTAGCGATTAGTTAATATAGCAATGGAGACGTCTATGTATTCATTATTATGTAAGGGACCAGTTATTATTTTAATAAAGCAAAGTTCTCCCCTTTCCTCTAGAGCCTTTACGGCCTTTATTTATCTTATAATTCTTTATTTACATTTGTCATTCTACGTTTGCTACTTACACTACATCGTTCCCAACTCCTACTTACCCGACATGGCCTTCTAGCCGTAGTAGCTACGTAGCCGAAATAGCCTGAGTGGGCCGGGTTACCCTAATTTGGGGGAAGTCTACGGACACGTACAAGTCACCTGAAATATCACGTACCTTAAACTAAGATCGGTGATTGGTACGTGTCCACAAAATTTAGTTAGGTTAGGGTCATGTGACTGGTACGTGTTCGTAATCTTCCCCAATTTGCCGTCTATAGTCACGTGATGGTAGAATTTTTATGACGGACACGTACTGATTCACGTGATTTGCACGTACTTATTATAAATCTAGAACCTGTCATGTGCTAAAAATACTTACCCTAAAGTTAGGGTACGTGCAAGTCATATGAATTGGTACGTGTCTGTAGATTGTCCCTTTTTATGGTGATACTGGGGTAATTGAAGTAGCAGTAGTCACGTGCCACGTGACTTAGCCGGATAACAATTTCAGCATTCAGTGATCATCAGATCGATAGAAAATCTATTATTCATAATTCTGATCAAAATTGTAGATCATTGACCAGATCTAAAATTGATGACTAAAAAGTTTCAAAAAATGCTTATAATCCAAAATTTCGTCTATCAAACTGACTTCTACATATTAATTAAAAGTTTTCTTTATAAATTTTCCTATAGTAAATGATTATAGATACCAATCTAATGGCCAAACACTATATCATATAATCTTCAATCAATAGAATCAATTTTATCTCAACACCTTCAATATATTAGCTTCAAAAAACAAATTAGAAACCTTAACATCTTATATCTTGAACAGTTCTGTACAGCTGACAACACTACTTTATTAAAATGGAACCATTTTTCACCATGACTGTTATACCTACCTAAAGGTCGAAAACCATTATGGTTTACTTCTTTGAAAGAAACTGTAATGGCTCATAATAGTCTCAAAATCCTTCTTCCACACTACCAACAACCAGGATATAACCTATTTGCATACAGCTCACAATACATTTTTAAAAAATCTAAACCTTGGTTATTTACATATACTGACAACGAGATTATTATTGGCAAGATTCGTAGACATTTAAAAAATATTAATCAAATATCTATCACACACTGGCAAACAAATATTAACATAAATCACTCTGGTTACTATCCTCTTTTACTAACCCAAAGCTTATCTTGTTTAGGCTGTCATTTAAACTCCAACAGAATTCAGAATTTATATACAATTAATGTATTAGCAATTATCTCTTCCCAATTTTTAGGAAGAGTTAATTCTAACACATTAAACTTCAATGCCAATTATATCGATCTTATCCATTCAACAGCTATTAAACATCTACTATCAATTCTTTCAATACCAACAATTCCTATTTCCAACTCTTATATTTTTGAAATATTCAAAACTAGTGAAGTAGCAAACACACTCAAACAATATTCAATCCTTAACAGCTCTCAACAACAACTTAACTTCTATACCAATGGTTCAGTAATTAATATTGGAACTGACCAGTGTATGATGGGCATTGGCTGGGTTCAGTCAATAACAATAACCAAATCATTCACAAATTCTCCGCCAAAATCAACTTCTGGTCATCATCCTACAAAGCAGAATTGATGACTATTCTCTTAGCCATTTCTACTACACCCTGAAATGCAATAGTCAATATCTTTACAGATTCCCAATCTATCATCACTAAATATACCAACATCTACAATTTTCAATCCTAACAAGTTTTTTAAATTCAATACATGGCCTATATGGCATACTTTATTGAATATCATTAAATCATACAATCTGCAAATTAACTTCCATAAAGTTCAAGCTCATACTGACAACAATTTGAACAATCTTGCTGATTCTCTGATTAAACAACACAATCTCTCTCCTAATTTATACTTCAACTATACTAATATTTATAATCTATATTATATGTTACACTGGAACCAATACTTTATAGAATACCCTATAAGAACATTTATCAAAAATATTTGCAAAGCTTATATTCTGGCAATGTAGTCATCTCAAAAACGAAACCAAGAATAGAACCAACTTATTTCTAAAATAGATTGAAGATCCACTTGGTTATACTTTAACCATAACCAAAAACCAACACATAATATAACTAACTTTAAACTTAATCAGTCTAAATTCTTTAAAATCAAAATTCTACTAAATGAATTACACACACACTCTCTATGTCATAAAATATACCCACATAGTTTCTATAATGCAAACTGTTTCCATTGCAACTTATCCAATTCTCCAACACACTGGTGGACATGTTCTAATTCAACACTATTCACTAGTATTATTCAAGATACTATCTCTAAACATATTAGTCAAAGCAACCTTGACCTCTCTAAACTCCAGC
>CAJVQA010000694.1:0-30938 GCA_910591915.1 Cetraspora pellucida
ATAAATTTGTACTATATCAAATTAAGACTAATAAAAACCAACTGGCATTGTCACCAAAGTTCAAAAAAAAAAAAAAAAAAAAAATCCACGTTGTGTCATCTGCATATGTGATGGCTGCTTGGCAGTACTTTGTGATGTTGCTGCATTGCATTCCTTTTTTAATCTGCTGTTCTACTATATATCCTAAATTTCTATCTTCTTGTATTCTCTCTAACAGTAGATTGTAAAAAAGCTACCATATTAATAGAGATATTACTTCTTCTTGATCTATGCCATCTTTTGCTGTTATCTTTTCTGTTAGGTCATAAGCTGTAATAATTTTTAGTTGCCTATTATAAAACAAATCCAGGATATATTTTATTGTTCTTTTAGATACTTTAACTCTTTGCAGTACTAGTTTTAGACTTTCAAATAGGACTGAGTCAATGCTTTTTTTATGTCTTGCAGAAGTATCCATACTTCTTTACTCTTCTCTTTTGCTTCTTCTATTATCATGTTGAGGATATGTACTAGTTGTTCTGTTAAGTTGTCTGGAAGGTCTGCATAATTTGGTTCTTTGAGTATTTCTTTTTTTGTAAACACTTTGGCAAACCTTCTTGTTATCACCTTTGTTACAACTTTCCTAAATGTTTCTATTAATGCTATTGGCTATATATTGTTTAAACTATATTTTCACTTAACATCTTTGAGTATTGGGTAAACTTGTACTACCTTCCATTTTATTAGTATCTTTCCTTCTTCTAAACATAGGTCTGCAAAGCTTCTAAATACTTTTTGTGTTTTCTTTCCTACTTGTTTTATCAGAATATAACTTATGCCTGATATGCCTAAAGCTGTCTCTGTCTTTAGTTCTCTTAATGTTTCTTCCTATTTTTTTTCTTTAATTTCTCTTTCCACTTCTGTATACCATTTCTTTTTGATGTTTTCTCATAGTTTATATATTTCTTTCCACTCTTTTAACATCTTTTCTAATTTTGTATTTCTTTTTCTGAGTTGTTTTTTGTAATGCTCTGTTACTCTTATCCTAATATCTTTTGGACTTGTTAGTAGATTTGCTTTTTCTTCAGTTTGTTTAATAAATCTATTAAGTATTCTCTTCTTATAAGGCCTATTCAGGAGACTTGCTATCATCTTTTCCTAATTTGTTTTGATTATTTTACATCTTTTATTTATATTCTCTTCTATTTGTTTCCTTTATATATGCTCCCAGTTCATCTTTTTCCTTTTTACTAATAGCTTTCTTCAACCTTTTATATCTTCTATTCACACATTTGACTATTGTCTTTGTAGTTTTAGCAATTTTGCACTAATTTCCTTGCCTAATATTTTTAATTGTTCATTTACTTTACTTCTTTTCTCTTTTGTTACTGTTTGTGTTTTCTTCACTTTTGCATACTTAATTAGTTTCCGTAGCTTGACAATGTTTTTTTTCTGTTGCTATTTCTTCTGACTTCTTTTTCTGTTAGTTATCATGTTAAATACTTTTTTCTTAGATATGTGTTTACTTGCTGCTATAATAATAGCTTCTTCTATTGTGTCCTATATATTGTTTATCTTCTTTGTTTTCTTCTTCTCATTTTGTTTTTTCTTATAGATATCTTCTAGAACTTTTTTTATTTTTAACTGATTCTGCAACTCTTGTACATAATTTTTCCAATCTTCTACTTTTGCTTGATTATATAGATATATTGTTCTTGACTGTTTTTTCCTTTTAGTCTTTGCCTTGCTTTTAACTGCTACTATGTGTTTGATTCATATTTCTACTATTACTATCTTGTGGTCACTCTCTGTAATTTTTTCTGCCTCTTCAATTTCTGCCTTTTGTATATTTAAGGCTAAACTATCTGATATCCATATATAGTCAATTCTTGTTACTATTTCTCTATTTGACCATGTGTACTGCTAACTTATTAGATTCAGGTCTCTATACATGTCTTTAAAGTCTTGATTCTTCATCTAATTGAAAATTGGCAGTCTTTTGTAGTTTGTTGTTTGTAGATGTTGTTTGTTTAGAATATTGTTAACTGTATAATTAAAATCTCCTATTACAATAAATTGTGTTTGTCTTTTCCTTTTTAAAACTGTTTCTATGATTTTTTGCTGAATGTTTTTTCCTACTATTTTGTTATTTAGTGACATATAAACTGCAATTACTACTAATTCCAATTGTTTACAGTATAGTATAATTTCTATTATATATTCACTTATTTTCTTAACAGCATCTATGTGTTTCTTCTATTGTTCATTGACCATAATTTCAACACCTAACCCTTTTTTCTTATCCTCTGCTACACTTGTCCAAAAATCTACATATCTTTTGTTTGCTGCATATGTTAGGAATTTTTCTTTTCTTTCTGTAAGATTCATCTTCATAATTCCTATTATTAAGATTTCTTCTTCTTCTGCTCAGTTGAGCAGATTTTCCAGTTTTCAACCTTTGGTTTTGAGTCTGTTAATATTGTGACATGCCAACTTCATTTCCTTTTTTCCCTCTTTTTATTTTTCTTTTAAAGGTCTTCATTTTATTATTATCCTTTCTATTTTCTTCTTTTCTCTATTCAACTCTTTATCTTCTTGACAAGGGGACTTCATTTCTCTTCTTTCTTCAAACACTTCTCTTTCCTTCCATAAAAAATTTTCTATTTTCTTGTTTAGGTTTATTAGTTCAACTATGGCACCTTTAGGAGCAGTTAGGTTGATCTATTCCATTTCTTTCCACTTTCTTCTCTAGTTTTTCTAATCTTTCTAGTATTCGGTCTAGGATATTTTCAACATAAAAATTTTCTTTTTGATGTTGAGTCTGAGTTACTGTTTTCTTTTTACTCTTTTCTTGCTTCTGGGTTTCAGTTGTTAAGCTTTCCTTATCTTCTTTATATTAATAATTTTTGTTGAACTTCTTTACTCAATTATTGCTTCTATTATATCCATATTTCTTTATATCAGAAATTTCGCTAGTATTATCACTATTGATATGTTTTGTGTCTGTATTTCCTTCTTTATATTTTTGCCAAAAAAGTAGATAGTTGTTGAATCTTATCGGCTTTGTCTGTGCTGCTTTCATTTCTTCTATTGATACAAAAGTAATTGTCACTAATCTTCTTTGATTTTTATTTCTGTTAGATGGTATGTATACTGATTTTGCTTCTCTTTTTTTTAGGCATCATAGTAGTAATACTTCTAATGTATTATCTAAAAGCTCTGTTAACCTTGTTGTAAATTGACTTTGTATATTACATTGATTATAATCTTCTTCCCCTAACATTACTCTTGCTAGTCTATATACCCCTATTAGTAGTGATCATAAAATCTTTTCTTTTCCTGATTCTTTTGTTTTAATGACTGCTAATGCTTTGTATTTGGATCTTTTAATATATTCTATTTGAGCTTCTTTGATGTTTTTGCACATATGTTTTACTTCTTCTATATTAATATTTGCTAGAAGATCCCATATCATTATGTATAATACTGCTTCTAAATTCTCTTCTGTTAAGTAATCCATTTCTTTGTAGTCCACTTCTTTTTGTCTAGTATAGTTTTTTGACTTTCTTTTTTCTCTTTCTTTGTCTTTATATGCTTTCTGATACTGTTTTCTTTCTAGTCTTTTTGGTTCTTCTGGAATGATTTTGAGCCATTCACCTTCTTTTTTTTTTATCCTTTTTATTGCTGTATCTTTACTAAACTCACAGTCAAAGTCAATTTTTGTTCAACTTTTATCTTTTTTAAAAACTTCTTAAATTGATTTGATGTAATGGTTTCCTTGAAAGATCTACTGGGTATATTTCAATCTTTCTTCCTTGTTTTCTCCTAATACTATATATGTTGGAATATTCATTTTAAAAGATTTATTTTTGTTATATATATAGTTTTTCAATGACCATTAACTATTCTTAATTGTGTTTGTAAGTGTTGGTGTTTCTTAATTCTTTTTCTTTGCTTTTAACTCTATCATTTTCTTATCTATATCTTTGATTTTTTTTCTTAAGTTGTATATTCTGTTATTTATTAATGTTTCTTGATCTTCTTCAGTTTGTTTTTCTTTACCATTGGTCTTTTCTTTTGTTGTACTGGCTAATGACATTTTTGGAACTATATTTTGAGAATTACTAGAACTTGGTTGTTGTGTAATTAAGATACTTAGTTCTTTCATTTGTCCTATAACTCTCTTTAGGTCTTGGTTTATCTCTTCTTTTTTATTTGTTTGTTCTTGGTTTCTTTCTTTTTTTCCTGATATAGCTATTTCTTTCTTTCCTACTTCTTTAACCTTTCCAGTTTTCTCTATTTTTGTTTCTTTTTTAATTGTTTCTTCCTTATTAAAATTCATTTGAGGGTTAAAAGAGCCTAGATTTACATCTATTGCTAATAGTTTTATTGCCTATTCTTTAATAATATTATGTGGTACTATGTACACTTCAGCTATTCTAAGCATTTCAAGAATTTGGCTATAAAGAAGTAAATCCTTTACTATGATATTTTTCAGATTGTAAACTGCTAAATCTTTTACTATATATTCTAAGTTATCTGGATTTTTAATATATTTTGATAAGATCTTATCTAGTATCTTGCTATCTATATATCTACAGTTTCTATCTCTGAACCTCTTAATATATTAAATCAAATCTGTGTCCAATGGCAATCCTATCCTTGTTTGTACTTTCATTTCTAGGTTTTTTTGTTATTCATCCATCTAGTTAGTACTTATGTTTGTACTTACTTATATTTTCTAATATGGTTGTTTGTTGTTTAATGTGATGTGCTGTTGTTTGTTATTGTTTATGTTGATAGTTGGTTACATGTTCTGTTATTGTTTTTCAAGTTTAGCATACTTTTAGATTTCTTTAAGAAATTTTTTCAAAAAATTTTTAAAGCCAGAAAAAGTTTGTTTTCTAAAAACTTTGCTTATATTGTTGCTAAGACAAAGTATTTGTATTTTGTGTACTGAATCTTTTTTCTTAGAGCTTTAAATAAAGTTTGTTGAACCAGTTTTGTGTTTTCTTAATGTATTTATTTTAGTTGTGTTTTAAAAAAAAGGATCAGCAGAAAGAGTTTTTTGATGTTAATTTCTGATTTTAACCTAATCATTACTAATAGTTGCTATAATATGAATATTATATAGATAATTATTCAAATTTTCATTATTGGTAAGATTTGAACATCCAACCTACTACTTGAGAGATTGACAACCTAACTACTTCACTAAGTCATCATATCTTAGATCTACAATTTAAGTTTAACTAAAAATAAATATTCTAAAATCAAAAATTAAAACTTATAATTAAATATAAAATCTTGTATAAGTTCAAATAAAAGTATATATTAAATTTAAAAAATTCTTAAAAATAAATTAATATAACATAACACAAGTATTTCTATAATAAGAAATATGAAAAATGTTATTAACATTTATGAAAAAATTAATTTTATCTAATATAGAATTAGTTTTAATATAAGAAACTCAAAATAAATATAATACTCTATTTTGATAAAATTTATTTCAAGAATAAATTAATTCTAAAGTTCAATAATCAAAAAATTAAACTTGTTTTGATGTTACAAAAAAACATTAAAAATTAAAAACTTTAAATAATAAATTTGCAAACAAGTTCTAAGTATAACAATTAATAAATAACTTGCAAGTGGAACTTTTAAATAAACAATAACTAAAATTATATATATAACTAATTGTAATCTTATTAATATGCAAAATATACTATCTTCTCCTTTTATAAAGTACTCTAATAATACTAACAGATATTTACTGATCAACAATGATTAACCAATTAGATTATAATATCAGATGTAACATGAAATTAAAGGTCTGCAAATTGCCTATTTTTGAGATCCAGCCTGACTTGCATTTAGGATTAAAATTTTTTTGCTAATCCAGCTTGACCCATATTTAGAAGTAAAATTTTTTTACTAACCTGACCTGACCCACATATATTAAATTTTTCCTTCAGCCTGACCCTGTCCGTAAAATTTTTTATGTAATTTTGCAAATTTTTCAACCTAGCCCGACCTGCAATTATAAAATTTTGCAAAATTTTTGACCCGGCCCAGCCCGCAATTATAAAATTTTGCTTCAGGCCCGGGCCAGGTCGGGCTACGGGACCCAATGCAGGCCTCTATGTAAAATCAAAAAAAAATAACAATTTAAAAAAACCACCGTAACTCGAAATTTTGCTTATGTAATCATCATCTGCGCATTAGTAAAAAAATTTCTTGCGAAATTTTAGTATAAAACAAATATCATTATAATTATAAACCTGACCTTAATGTAACATTTTATGACTTTAAAAAAATTGTCGATCAGTGAAAATCTATCGGTGCCACTGGGGTAGTTCCTCATACATTGGTAGGAACTAAAAAACAATAAAAACCACGAGACCAAAAAAGTCTCTATAAACGGAAAAAAAAAATTAAGGTCTTTTGATATTGGATATACCTGTAATATTTTTCAATTTTTCAGTATCTTTTCTGTCTTGATACATATTTTTACAAACCTTCTAAATATTTCTTGTGTCTGACTACTAGTTGTCTTAATTAACATATAAGTAATATTTAACGTTTTATTATGTTTTTTTATTATATAAAAGCGGATTTAACTATTTCGCAACTCAGGTTTCATCCTGTCTTAATTTAATTTAATGTATTGGTTTTATATAACCCGACCGGTTCACCTATATACGTACTTTATAAAAGCCAATTCGTCAATGGAATTTTGTAGTCTTAAGAATATTGTAAACTCTTAACTCTTAAATTATAAACTTGTACAAAATTTTATTATATTTTAATCATACAACTTCTAAACTAAATTACAAAAAATTATAATTGCAAAAGAAAAAGATTAAATTAATGTAGTAAAGAAATCTTAAATATCATATAGTATAATATTTCATACAAATAACTTATTCCTTGGATATTGTTATAACGATAATAAGACTCACTTGTAGTAGATACAGGTAATTTTACATCTTATTCATGATCAATTTCCTGGTAATCCTTACGATCTACACCTGCTCTCTTCCTAACCCACACAGGAATCATAACAGCCACGGCAACTAATGCCAAAGCACCAACATTTTTCCAACTAAAAATCGTAAATTCTTGATCGCTCGTCAAATCGCTTATGGTCATACCAGCCTGTACATAAATAAATGTATAGCCCAAAACACCAAAAAAAGTACCTACGAAAAAAGGGATTAACGGAACTCCGACATGTGGAGCCGCAATATTTATAAACCAATGTGGAGGAAGGGGTGAGATACGAACAATTAACATATAGTTTAATAGATTATGGGAGTGTTTATCAAGTTGACGGGACCAAGAGTCAAGTTTTGACCTGAATCGAGATTTTACAAAGGATTTACCATAAGCTTTAGAAAGCAAGTAACAATTTGATGAGCCTATTCCTGTGCACTTTTTTTAAAAAGAAAAAGAAAATCAAATTTGGATAGCAGAATCGAAAACCTGGCAAATAATAACGCATACCAAACAAACAAGCAGCAGTGCTATAGGCATACTAAATAATGTGCCACCCAATATAGATAGCCACATGCTACCTGGTATCGAAAATGTCTGTATGCTAAATGTAAAATTATGATAAAAATAGCATTAGCATAAGCATTAATTATGATTATAATCGGATGAGTTATCGGATGAATAACTTACAATATATAAACGACGGAATATGATAATATTATTTGGTAGTGATATCGATCCATATATTCATTGAGTATTTTATTTAATGTTCGTAAATCTTCAATTCCTCTTGGCAAATGTAAATGTTGCCTTTGCTTTCTTTTAAAGTAACAAATTCAAATACTTCACAATTGAATTCTCAAAAAGAAATTCGATTTATTTATTTAGAAACTTACTCATCTAACGGAGGCAAATATACTCTTAAGATTAAACAGACGAGCACAGCTGAAATAATAAACAATACGATCAATTGTATTATAGCTTTTAGTGGTTTATTATTTATCAGTGAAATATCAGCTTTATCTTCCGGAATGGTTACTATTATTACAGGATCACGATCTTGCAAAGTAGATGTTAACAAAGATGTTGTTTCTGCCATTATGCGAATTATTAAGAAGGATTGAAATGAAAATTAAAGAGTTATACAGTTGAATAAATTGTATAGAAATGTATTTGTTATCTATATTTAAATGTCTAAATATCAGTTTTATTATAGTGTGCAACATACGTGCATTGCTATCTTCGATGAATTAAAATTTACGCACTCTGTTTGGTATAAATGCACGATTTGTACCACTGATCTCTTTGGGGTTATTTATAAGCACAAGATACTATATTACCAATTTTATATCTTTTTATTAAATGTGGTTTAAATTAAATATGGTACATGATGAGTCACGTTATCAGCTGTTCTAAGGGCAAAGCCAAATAACAAAATAACAGTGACGCAAACGGATTGACCTATTGATCATTCGGGATTAGGTCCGGATCGGGAACACGAAAATTATTTTATATAGCGCAGTTAAAGTAAATCACACCAAATCATACGTATAGTTTGTATATATATAGCATGAAATACAGTAATTATCTAAATTGCAGGAATTTCACAATACAGTCGACTGATTTGCAGAATCTTTTAAAATTTTGATGCTTCTAAATTTACAATATCGACAAAGTGCGATAGTCATTTGACAGATAAATTAGGAAACCGTAAAATTTTAGATATAAAATTTTTTACAAAAAATCTAAAATTTTAAATACTAGCTTAAATTTTAAATTTTGGAGAATTTATAGTTAAGGGTAAAGTATGACATAGATCATCCTATATATAATGAGTTGCAAAAAAATTTTATATAATAACTACAAAATGTATTACTAAGGTTAATATTTATGATAGCTATCATCTTTATTGTGATTTTAATTATACATTACATATAACTTGTACAAAGTAAGCGTGTAACTAGTTACATATGTAATTTTTTTTTTTATTGTTAAAGGTTATACTTTATGGTGTTATTTTATTAACATGTTAGAATTAGTATTATAATTATTTTTACAAAGATGAGAGTACAGTTAGTTATACATGTAACTTTTAGTTATTTATTTAAGTAGTTTGTTTTAGGATTCTATATTAAATGTTATATTTATGATTTACTAGAAGATTATTCATTTAAACCTTTTAATCATTTGTCCTGTTAATCATTATATCTTCAGTATATACTTAATTAGTATATCTTTTGAGCAGTACAGTATCTTTCTTTTTGAACTGATTTATAAACTATTACAAATTTCAGAGTATGACATTTGTTAATAAGATTCAGAAGATTCTTCTTGTTAATTATATTTATTTTATAAATTATTAACAAGAACTTGTTTTTGTAAAGTTTATTTATATATTAGTATCTACTTCATAGCATATCTTAGTATATATTTTAGTATGTTTCTGTTTTGTTCTTAGATTTTTAATCTAAATAGTTTAGAAGAACTGTAATCTGTTACTAATATATTGAGTTTGATCTAATATTTTTTTTTAATTTGAGCTAGCAGTCTAGTTGATAATACTCTTTATTTAGAAATTTTTATCTGTCTGATTTCTTTATATTAGTATCTGTTTTTTTAGTTTAACTTTTATAATAATATCATCAAAGATTTGTGTTATCATTTTACTTAAATTTTTTTAAATAGATTTTAGTTTTTCTTAGTTTTATAAATTTATATAGTTATAAGAACTTATCTTAGATTTATATTATCTAATACTGGTTTGCATTCTTCTGTATAAACAAAAATATACAAATGTCTTATAACTTGTTAATTATACTAATGCAATTATAATTACAAATATTTTATTCTAATTGATTAATAGAATATTGTTATTATAATGCTATATATGTAATTATTTAAATTTCTAGTATTAGTAAGTTTTAAACTTACAATCTATTACTTAAAGGTAGTGTTTTTATAAACTTGAATTAAATGAACTTTGGTCAAGTTCAGATTTAGGTTCAGTTTAATACTAAACTAAAACTTTTTTTAAAAAAAAGTTCAGTTCAGGTTCAATATTAAACTTTTAATTTAAATTCAGATTCAGTTTAAGTTCATAAATTTTAAGTTTAGTTTAGGTTTAGGTTTAATGATCTGCAAAATTTGCAATTCAGTTCAGATTCAGATTTAATTATTTACAAAATTTGAAGTTTAGTTCAGATTCAATGAACTTAGTTTATGATTTGAACTAAATTAAACTGAACTTAGAAACACTAATTTTAGATTTTTTTATTAAAAATCTAAAATTAAGTATTTTTTCTTTATAACTAAAAATTATAAAATAAATATATACTAATATAATGTATTTTTATATTTAAAACAAAGTTACTTAAAGAATATAAATATAATTAATTAGTAAAATTTTGAGAATAATAATATTTTTTATAATTTTATTAATAAAATTATAAAAATTATTATAATTCTTAAAATTTTACTAATTAATTATATATCTATTCTTTAAGTAACTTTATTCTAAACATAAAAATACATTATATTAGTATATATTTAATTAATAAACTTTTGTAAATAATAATATTTTTTATAATTTTATTAATAAAATTATAAAAATTATTATAATTTCTAAAATTTTAATAATTAATTCTATCTTTATTTTTTAAGTAACTTTGTTCTAGATATAAAAATATATTATATTGGTATATATTTATTTTATATTTTTTAAATTTAAATAAAAGATGTTTAATTTTGAATTTTTTTATCAAAAATTTAAAATTATACATCTTTTCTTTAGAACTAAATATTATAAAATAAATATATACCAATATAATGTATTTTTTTATATATAAAACAAAGTTATTTAAAAAATAAAGATAGAATTAATTAATAAAATTTTAAAAATTATGATAAATTTTATAATTTTATTAATAAAATTATAATAAATATTATTATTCTTAAAATCTTATTAATTAATTCTATCTTTATACTTTAAGTAAATTTTTTTTTTAAATATTAAGGTAAATGCTTGTAATCTAGTATTTTATTAATAGTATATTTGGCTAATAGTTGCATTATAATTACAGAAGGCAATTATGAAAAAAGTATACAACTAGCTATCTATACAACTTTAGTTATTGTCTAATTTAAGTAATTTGCCCAAAGGTTCTACACTAGCTATTATACTTAAAACTTGCTTGTAAATTCCTTATTTAACTATTTTAGTTTTTATATCTACTCATTTACCTCTATCTACTAATGACTCTAATCAATGTTAGTAAAAATATATTATAATTACTAAGTTTTTAAAGCAGTTTTTTGAAACTTTTGATTTTGTACTAAACCTTTTAGAATCTTCTGTATTCTATTTTTACAGCTAACCTGATATCACTATGGCTAAGACCAATACTAACAGTTAGAATATAACATTAAACTGCTATGACTTTGTAGAGTTCATCACAACCTTGATCCTAATTTCATAACATATTCCTATTACTTTGGTATTCAATTCAAGTTTCACTAAGCTGTCATTTCAGATAACCTGAAAAGGTAAGCTGTAATCATAAATACTAGATACCTCTACAAACAATTTTATCATAAACATTAAAGATTATCTTAACATTGCTATTCATAATATTTAAGAACTTAACAATTCACTAAAGTTGCAAATCTGGCTTAAATACTGTGCCAAAAATAATTATTATATAGTTTCTATTACAAAAACAAAATTAAAAAACTCTTCTTTGCAAAACTCTTTAATCTACTATATAAAATTTATATATCAAACTTTATATCTAAAAACAACTCTCAATATAAAACCAGTATGAGTACTATGATTATGCTTTATAATTTACTTCAACCTTATATATTCAACATTCAAACTGTTTCAAACACTGCAATATGCATTAATTTTTACCTTCTTACCAACAATAAACTTCATATAATTTTATTATACTTATCTTTAAACCATCCAGAACAGCTTAAATCTATACAAAACACAATCATACATTGGCTAACTCAAGCAAGAAGTAATAATTGGCATATAATTATAATAGAAAATTTTAATAACAACTCCAATCAACACAAATAATTAGCAAATTTATTCTCTTCACTTCAATCTTTATCATTTACAAGCTTATTAGAATTCTATGTCATAACAGAACCTATATAGCAAAGAAGCTCAAATCAAAATTAAATTAATAACATATAGGTTAATTCTGAAGTTTTTTTAGATTTTACTTTATTATCAATTACTGATTTGGTTAATATTACTGATAGTAATTATAAAATAATTACCACTACTTGAAAGACAAACTTTCAACTAAAAATACCTAGATTTAAAAAAAGAAAAGAATGATATACCTTTATTACCAAATAACAACAGATACTTAGAAAGACTTTGCTAACAAACTAAAAACTGAAATCAAGTTAATAAATCCGATTTACAATATTATGACATTACAACAGCTAAACAACCTTTAGAATAAATGATCAAATTCAATTAAAAAAGTTGTAAATCAATCTATACCAAAAACATATATTGTGCCTAAAAAACACTAAGTCTTTTTCTCAAAGCAACTAAATTACATTTAGCACTTAAACTAATAAACAAATATCTCTTTATTTTGAAAAATAACCAACCTCCAATTTTAATTCATTTTACAATACAAAATCTAAATAATTTATTTCAACAAATATTATCATACTCATCCATAATACTAAAATATCCTAACCTATACACCTTCATAAAAATTAACACTATGACTTTACAATAAATAATCACAAAATCACAACAATTTAGAAAATTAACAAGTATTATTAATAATCAGGCCAAAATTAAACATTATAGCACTTATTTACTAAATGCTTACCAATTAATATTATGTCTTAAATATCAAATCAAAAACTTAAAATTTAAAACAACCTATTGCTATTTTACTAACCTTATACATCTGACCTTTAAAATTCAAGTTGACTGTCACAAATGAATTCATGCAAACTTTAATTGTTTATACTTCTATTAAACAACTACTCAACCTAAACAAAATTACAAATATTTACTTCTAATCTCAAAATATTGAACCAACTATCAATTTTTATAGACCTTTACAAATAACTAAGAAGAAATATAGAACTTATATACAACAAGTTTATTTTCAAAAGAACTAAACTTCTAAATACAACATTCCTTATACTCAACTATCATTTCAGTATAATGATCATATATGACATTGCATCAACCAAACCTTTTCTTCTTCAGATTATGCAATGTTTACAATGCTTACAATAATCTTTATAGTAATAACAGAAAAGACAAAAATTCAAATATTAACTGACAAAAACAACATTTTCATTAAATTTTCAAAAATGCTTACAGTGTTATTTGAACAAAAATACCAACTAAAAAAAACTTCTTTTAATAATATTACTATTCTTCTTAATACTATAATCAATACTAAAAACTTAAAGATTAAAATCAACTTAGTAAAAGAAAAAATTAGCATAAAAAATACCTTTTGCTAATTCTATACTGACTTGCTACCCAATACAGTACTGAATACTACTTTTATCTTCTTTATAATGAATATACTAACTATATATATAATTTATCAAATATCTAAAACTCTACAACAAGCAAAAGCAATTATTATATGAAATAATCAGAAGCACATTAAACATATCTCTGACAATCTTTCTAACAATCTTTCTAACATTAATTGAAAACTTACATTTGAATATCTTAATTTCAAAAACAAACCTTTTAGTTGAAATATTGATTCTACAAAATTTACTTTAAAAACATTCAAAATTAAAATCTTAACTTTAAAACTACTAACACATCTTAACCTTTATAAAAGAAACCCAAAAACCCACATCAATCTATATTATGCAAAGTGTTTGAACATATTAGAAAACATAGTTTATATATTTATTTGTTCACACAACTAAATAAAAATAAAAAAAATAATAAAAGAAGCAATAACAAAAACCTGTAAAGATAATGAAATCAAAACAACTATATTAACAAATCTAGCTTAAAAAATTCAAATATTTACATAAACTAACAAATCCTAATTAAAATTATAACAAATAACTTACTTGAACTAAAGTTGCTAAAAAAGAACTTATTACTAAATATTTATTACCAAATCACAAAAAAGATACATAAATACATATAGAAACTAAGTAGAATATATATCTAACAATATATTTTATTTGCATCAACTATTATTATTATTAATCCAAACTATATACTACTAATGTCAATAGATAGACAATATACTTTATGGCTTAATAGATTTATATATTTAAACCAAACATCCTCTCTTACTAAACCTATAGACTAGAGGTCTCTTAACTATTTTAGCTAAAAATAGATTAAGAATAAATTAGCCCTAACTCCTACTATC
Source organism: Cetraspora pellucida (assembly GCA_910591915.1). NCBI lineage: Eukaryota > Fungi > Glomeromycota > Glomeromycetes > Diversisporales > Gigasporaceae > Cetraspora > Cetraspora pellucida. The sequence goes on from CAJVQA010000694.1 coordinate 14,382, forward strand.
TTAGTTTAATGTATCAATTTGTACTAATTATACTTAATTATATATTATTGAAATAAAGAACTAAAAAAAAGACCTCTCTTAAAAAAAAAAAAATTATTATATTTAATAATTTATTAAATTTTTTTAATATTAAGATGGTCTTTTAGATTTTTTAACTTTATTAATATATTTTTTGAAATATAATTTTATAAGAAACTATTACAAAAAATATATATATACAATTGGCTATTTATGTAACTTTTCTATATTACCTATTTAAGATATTTGTTTAATATTTTTTACTAATTGTCATATTTAACATCTCTGCTTAGATGTTTTATTTTAAACTTTCTGAACTTGTTTTATATTAACTTTATTAGATCAAGTCTAGATTTTTGTCTTAAACTTAAAATAAATTATTTTTAAAATAAAGCTTCTAAAGCTTGCTATATACTTATTTTATAACTAATCTAAGTATTACTATAACTAAACTAAGGTTTGCAATTAGATTAACTTTTAAACTATTATGTTTTTGCAAAGTTTATCTAAATTTTGGTATTTACTTTATAACATATTTCTAGTGCTTTTAGTATATTTTTGTTTTTTTTCAAACTTTTAATTCAAATAGCTTATATAAAACTATAACTAGTTTATTAGTATATCAGATCAGTTTAATATCTTTTTTTTCTGATTCTTTTGGTTAAAATTCTAGTAGTCTACTTAGTAATACTTTTCATATAGAGGTTTGCCTATTTAAATATTTTACAATAGTATTTATTTCTTAGATTTAGTCTTTATAATGATGCTATTAAAGATCTATATTATCTTTTTGTTTAGGTTTTTTCAAATAGTTTTTTGTTTACCAATTTTTACAAATTTATATAGTTATAAAAACTTATTTAGAGTTTGTATTATCTGATGCTAGTTTGCATTTTTTTGTATAACTAGTTATATAAATGTTTATAACTTGTAAGTTATGCTAATGTGATTATAATTACAAGTATCTTAATTCAATTATTAGAAACAGTTACTATAATATAAATAGAAATTTAAATTTTATTATCTGTAAGTTTTGAACTTATAATTTACTATTTGAAGAGTTGATAACTTATCTATTTTACTAAGTTGCCAAACCTCTTATTAATTTTAATTATATAATTTAGCTTTTATATTTAATAATAATATTTAATAGTAAAATTCAATATAGATTATTTTATTTGTATACAAAATTGTAGAAAATCATTTTAAAAGTTTACTAAAAAACAACTGTTGAAACTAACTTTACAGGTCTAACAAAAAAAATAAAGCTTGTAGAGAAGATATAACAAAAAGAAAAATAGAAAATTAAAAGACTTAGTAAAGAAGATAAAGAAAAAAACATCTCAGTCAACTTATTGGAAAAGTAAAATTTTGAGGAATTCTCTGTAACTTGAAAATGCAGATTTGTAGATCATAGCAATATATGAATAGATAAACAAAACAAACATGTGCATTGAAGAATGTGCAAACAAGCCCAATTTGAATAGTATTAGATATAAAGTACAGAAAGCTCTAAAACAACAAGTAACAAATAAGAGCTAATAATAATTAGACTAAAAGTAGCACATAAAACTAAAAAGAAAGTCTAATGATAACATACATTAGAAGAGCATATTGGGCAGTAAATAGCATACACAACAAGGTGTTTTTTAATCAAACTAGTAAAATATCTGTAATATCAAACAAAGAAGATAAAATTGTGATCATATTAACAGAACAAAATGCATTAGAGATTGCTTTGTTATATATAACTAAAGAAATAATTAAGAAAGCTGAAGATGAGCAATCAGAAAAGAGAATTAATATTATCAAACAAAACAAAAATAGTATAATACAAGAATCTACAACAAGACACATGCAGAACAAAGAAAAAGAGATTTAACAACAGTTAACAAACTTGAACCAAAAACAAGAAGAAACATACAAGATGTTATAGGAAAAAAAACAGAAATTAAAAAAGTAGTTAAAAAAGAAGTACAGAATAATGCAGAAAGTATATAAAGAAAAGTAAACATAAAGGTAAATCAGTTAAACAATAATCAAGAAAAAGAGAATTTGTCTAGCCAAAAAAGAAATACAGAAAAACAAAAAAAGAAGCAAGAACAAGAAGACAGTGAACTAAAAGTTAAAAAAAAAATTGATATAATAAAAGAATCTTTTGAAGAGAGCATATGGGCCCCAAGCAAGAAAAATTGTAATTAGAACAACAACCTATTTACAAATATACCAGCATACAATATACTAGGAAAAACAAAAGAAGAATGCTTAAAATTTATTAGATGATCTTTAAAAAATAACATATATGTCAAAGATGTTAAAGAAGTCTTTAAAAGGAGAAACCTATGGGTAGAAATTGATTTTGACTATAAGTATGGCAGAAATGAAGCAATACAAAAATTAGCAAAAAAGAGATTAACTAGTATAGAATAATACCAAAAGAAAAAAAAACACTATAAAAAGACAAATACAATATAAGAAAAGAAGTTAAAAAAAAATAGTGACAAATTAAAAACTAAAGAAAAAGAACTTGAATAGAAAGAAAATGAAATTAAGACAAATGAAAACCAATACAAAACAAATAAAGAATCAAAAAATACTAGTTATCTAATAATTTAGAACTTACTTGCAGATATAAACAAAAGAGAATTGGAATACATCTGTAGAAGATTTAGAAAAGCCTATATAGTAAGAATTAAGAAATTCAAATATAAAGTCTTAGCAGTAGTTAAAATAGAGAAAACATATGAAGATATCTTATAGGCTAAATCAGTAAACAATAATAAATTGATATAAGTAACCAAAAGAATAAAAGACCATAAAGCAAAAAAAAAACAAAGAAAATATATAGCAAAACTGACAGAATTACTAAAAAATGCTTTAGAAGTTCTACTATTATGAAGTTTAAAGAACAAAGAGGTTAAATTAGTTTACATTCTACCAAATAAAAATAAAAACCAAAAAAGAACAGCAATAGTTATGTTTGCAACAGAAAAAAACATGAGAGTTGCCTAAACAAAACTGATTATGTATAACAACTTTCAAGTCTATTAGATAAATAAAGAGAAAAAATAGACAAAAAAAAGAGAAAGTCTTAAAGTAAAGAAAAAAAGGAGCTGGAACAGATATAGCTATATTTCATATACAGAAAAGAATAAAAACAGTAAAAGATAAAGAAATAGGGCCTATGCAAAAAAGTACAGAAACAAAAATAATATAAGTCAGAAAAATATTCTACTAAATGAAAGAAACAGATCTTAAAGCTAAAATAAAAGAAATCATACAAAAGATACAAAGATGAGAGAAGAAAAAGTAGAAAACTTTGAGGAAAGACTAGAAGAATTCAAGATTCACAAACAAGAAAGAGAACTACACATAGAGAACTTCTTGGAACAAATTTAGAAAAGATTGAAAAGATTAAAAAAGACAAAAGGTACAGCTAAAGAAGGTCTAGCTAATTGCTCCTAAGGGCACCTTAGTTGAACTTATGAATATGGATGAGAAGATCAGAGATTTTCTGCATGGTGAAAAAAGAACATTTAAAAAAAAAAATAAAAAAAATCTTCTATTTCAAAAGAAGTAAAAAGAAGAAAGAGAAAAGAAAAAACAGAAAACACAGATACAAGATACAAGCAGTTAAAGAGAAATAGAAAAAAGAAAAGAAAAAAATGAAAATTGCATGTCACAATGTTAACAGACTCAAGATCAGAGGTTGGAAACTAGAAAACCTACTGGGCTGAACAGAGAAAAAAAAAATAGCATTTTTGGAAATTACAAAAACAAACATTACAGAAAAAGAAAAGAAAATCTTGTTGTACAACCTTAATACAAGATTTAAAGATTACTAGGCAAGTGCAGTACCAGATAAGAAAAAAGGATTAGGTATTAGGATTTTAATAAATGAAACTTGAAAAAAACATATTGGAGCAGTTAATAGACTCAGTGAATACATGATAGAAGTAAAGCTATACTTCAAACAACTAGTACTAATATTAATAGTAGTATATATCTTACTAAACGACAAGGCAATTAGTAAGAAAATATAGCAAAAAATTGTAGAGATAGTAACAAACAAGAGGAAGTATACAGAACTAATCATACTTGGAGATTTCAATCACACAGTTAACAATATATTAGACAAACTGCACTCACAAATAACAGAATATAAAAAATTGCCAATTTTCAATTAGCTTAAGAAGCAGGATTTTATAGATTCTTTTAAAAACCTACATCTAACAGAGAAAGTGTATATATAGTCAAATCAAAAAGCAGCAACAAGAATTGACTATATCTGATTGTTAAAAGCAATTGCAGCTTGCCTTCAAGAAGCCAATATAGAGAAAACAGAAGATATAACAGGCAGTGACTATAAGATACTAACAACAGTTATATAGGTAAAATATGTAATTGTGAACCAGAGTTGTGTAGAAATCAAATGCAAAGACCAAATAAGAACAATATATCTGTATGAGAAAGCAAGGCAAGAAGACTGAAAAGAATATGCTAAAGATCTTCAAGTACAATTAGAGTAAAAAAAAGTGCTGAAACAATTAGAAAAAGATAGAAAAAGCAATATGTACAGTACAGATATGCTAGATCATATGTAGAATGCAATAGAAGAAGCTATAATAGAAGTAGTAAATAAAAAAATTCCAAAAAAGAAAATATTCAACATGAAAGCAAACAAAAAACATTACTGAAAGAAACTACAGCAATATAGGCACATAATTGAACTTTAACAAATAATCAAAAAAGCAAAAATAAGGAGAAACCAAAAGATAGAGAAAGAAGAAAAAGAAGAGATAAGCAAAAAACTTATAGATATTAGTAAAGAAATAGAAGTAGTATTACCAAAGCTATATAAACAATTGTCAAAAGCTTGAATAGATGACATAAAAGGCTAACAAAGAATACTGAAAGACAGAAGAAAAGAAGAGTAGGAATGAGTTCAAAAAAAACAGATAGAAGAAAATATAAATAAAAGATGTAAGATGATAAAAACTAATCAAAAACAAATAATTGCTAGCCTCTTAAACAAACTATACAAAAAGATAGTTCTGAACAGATTTATAACTTAAAGCAAAGATGAAACTAGCCTAATAACAGAATCTAAAGCTGTTTTAGATGGCCTTGCAAAACATTTTAAAAATCAATTTAGAAAATGAAGAACCAAATTAAAAGAGATGCCTGAGAAATGAATAGAAGTGTACAATTCAAAAGAGTAGATTAAGAAGTTCTGATATAAAAAATTAGAAGAAAAGATAGAAGAAAAGAAATAAGAAGACACATTAAGAAAACTCAAAGCCAATACAGCTTTAGAAATTTCAGATATAAGCTACACTTTAATAAAACAAGCAGAAAAGAAATTACAAAAGATCTTTAGAGTCTTTACAAATCTGGTTCTAAAAACAGAAGAAATGCCAAAAAAATAGAAAATAGCACAAGTTTATTCAATCTCAAAGGATATAAACTAAAAATATAATCTAAACAATATGAGACTAATAGCATTAATTAAGACTTTTAGAATATTAGTCACAAAGGTAGTAACAAGAAGGCTAGTCAAAATATTTACAAAAAGAGAAATACTTAAGGGACCAAATTATATAGACTTGCCTGGCAACTCAACAGAGCAACCAATACATATGCTAAATATAATAATGAAAGAAGCATAAGAGAAAAATAAAGAAACATAAATACTTCTATAAGATATGAAGAAGGCATTCAACTTAGTCCTACTAAAAAGCTTAAAGTAAACTCTTAGAAGAGTCAAAGTATCATAAAAAACAATAAAATATATTATTAACCTTTTCTGTAAATGTTAACTTAAGATAATTATAGCTTATGGTCTAATAGAAGAAATAACAGCAGAAGATGATATAGATCAAGAAGAGGTAATTTTTCTACTAGTCTGGTGGCTTTTCTACAATCTATTATTGGAAAGGATTCAAGAAGATAAATTACTAAGCTATATAGTAGAGCAAGAAACACTAAAAAATATAGACATTAACTGTATCACAAAACATAAGCAAGCAGCATTTGCTTATACAAATGACACTACATAGATTGCAAATAGCAAAGACCAACTGCTAAGAATTCTTGAAATTGCAGAGAAGTTTTTCAAAGCAAATGATATTGAAATAAATAAAGCAAATTAAAGCTTATAGTAATGAATTTGAGACTGAGAAAGAAAGATAAAAGAATTATATTTGAACAGAGTAGAATAACAGAAGAACCAAAAAACAAAATTGTAAGATTACTAAGAATCTGGCTAAACAGCAGAATAAGAAAGTTACTAGTCTGCAAAAAAGCAAAAAGAATAGTTAACCAAACAGTTAAAGACTTTAGATACAAAAAAATAACAATGAGCCAGATCATGTATATAAATAATATAGTAATAATTCCAAAATTAGAATACCTTTTGCAGTTAACAAGAATGTCAGAAAAGATGATCGACAAGATTTATCAGCTGATAATATATTTAACAAAACATAAGTACAATATAATGAAAACAACAAATAATTACATAATTAAGTATAAAGATTTGAGAAACTGTAAATTACTAAGTCAAAAAATAACAACAAAGCAAATAAGCAGTTTATTTGTAAGACTTAATAAAAAAAAGACACCTTAGATAATCTAACAAAGCTTAGGATAGCTCAAGGGTAGAGTTCCAAATCATTAGTTAAAAAACCAACTAGTTGGCAACTTTTTAACTAATCGATTTAAAAAAAATTTAAACAACTAATCGATTTATTACCAACTAGTTCAATTACAATTAATCATTAGTTATCAACTAGTTGTTAATTAATTATAACTTATATTAATTAACCAAACAACTATTACTATTAATAGCAATAATGTAGCAGAAATTGCAATCATTGATTGGTAACTAAAAGTACAAATTAGTTAAATTGGCAAAGCTTATCATCATGCATGCATAGCTTATTTGTAATAATATTTGATTTTATTATTTTAGTGCTATTTGTAATCAAAATATGCATAATCTATATTTAAACTAATCTTTTTTTTTCAGATCAATAAAATAATTTCTTGCTGTTATGCAACAAATATGAAATTAATAGGTGTTATTTGCAGTTAGCAAAAAGTGAAAGGAACAATATTGATATAAAACCAAAAGCATAATTATACTGAGATAAGATAAAAGCATCAAGCCTATTTTATTATTGATTTTTAAAATTTAACTATATTTGCAATTAAAGGTTATAATTATATCAGAGCCATATGAATAGGAACACTTAATTTGTAAAAATATTGCTATATAAAAAAAAAGTATATCTAAAAATCAAAAAATAAACAAAAAGCATTTAAATGTTATAAAAATCATGTAAGAAATCTTATCATTAGAGGAAACATATAAAATACTGGTTATAGAACTGATGATAAGTATAAAAGACAATTAAGATATTTTTTTTTATCATCAAAAAGTCTGCTTTTTGTTTCAAAAAAATCTGTATAATATGTAAGTACCTATGATTTATAAAAGTCAAATATATTATTTATTATTCAAAAATAAAAACCTTTTAATTCTAGATTTTGTCTTGTATAGAACTTGTATAAAATGTAAGTATTTTAATATAAATATAAGTGTAATAAAAAGGTGTGAGTGCCATCTTGGTGGCAATATCTAAACAAAAGAATCTATAATAGATAGTTTGAATAATAATAAATTTGATTCATCTGATAATGACAAAGAAAATAATAATAATAATAATAAAGTATTAGTTTCAACATTAATATTTACTTCAAATTTGAGTCATATCAAAAAAAGAAAAAAAAAGAAAAAAAGTCAGAGAGTTTTGTATAACAATTTTTTAAAAAATATGATGCTATAATACTTATACTAGATAATCAAGAAGAAAAAGTTTGATGTTTGTTTACTGGTTGTAATACAGAGTATGTGTGATTAGGTTCAACAAGCAATTAAATAAATTATTTTAGGAATATTTATCATATTACTAAAGAATCACTTGCGAATATGCTAGTAAAAGTTTACTAGCAAACAATTTAGCAAGTAATAATAAAACTCCATTCTTCTTCTGTTCAAAAAAAACTTGTAAATCAAGTTGTACAATATATAGTTTCATGTGTTTAGCCAATTTATCTTGTTGAAATTAATGATTTTAAACTTCTAATAAAAAGGTTTGATTCTTGATTTAAAATGCTATATACTAGTTCAATAAAAATGGTCATATTTAACACTTATAATTTAGCAATAAACCAAAATACAAATCTTCTTTTAAAGACATCTAACAAAGGTTCTTTAATCTTTGATATCTGGTCTTTATGAGCGCATGATAGTTACATCAGAATTACTTGTTACTAGCTTACAGAATTATTTGAGTTACACAAGATTATACTTGAAATTGGGAAGTTAGACAATCATTATACATATAATATTCTTGAGTTAGTTAATTCTGTTTTTGATAAATTTAATATTAGCTATCAAAAGATATTTTCTATTATTACAGATAATGGCACAAATGTCAAGTTAGCAGTATAACAAATGAACATTACTAATATTAAATGTACTAGGCATACTTTATAATTAAGTGTAAATTTAGGACTAAAGGAAGTAGAAAGGCTTATCTCAAAATGTAAAATACTTGTTTCTATTTTGTCAAAAGAAAAAAAAAGAAAGCAACTTCATAAAAAACAATTGCTAAAATTTAAACAACTATTAGATGTTATTAAAAATATAGATATCAGATAGAACTCTACCTTTCATTCTATTGAATGTCTCATGTTGTTAAAACCTGCTATTATGCAATTATACTTAATGCTTAATATTCATACCCTTAGAGAAGTTAAAAAAAAGCAGAAATAATAAGGTCATTTCTTTCTTCAGAAGAAGAATTTAAATTATTAAAAGAACTTGTTGTAATTCTTTCTCTTTTTGATGAAGCAACAAAATTTTTAAGTAGATCCAAATATCTGATACTTGGCTTTATGATACCAATGTTAGAAGAATTTGCATATTGGCTTAAGAACTTTACTGATCTAAATAATAAAGTAATCTTGGTTAGAGACACAATCTAGGAAAATTTAATTGAACAGTAAGAAAACCCAAGTGAGATTGGCATGTGCTGCTTCTTTCTTGGTCTATGATTTAAGCAATTAAATTTCTGTACTAGAGATTAATATTACACAATGATCTAACTTATGTACTGCAAATTTGATGAATTGTATTCAACACAAATTACTAATGATAATACTATACCAACCAATAATAAAAATACAACTTTAGTATTACATCAAAATAAAAAACTAAAATATCAGTATTTTTTTCTTATTTACGAACAGAAAATACTATGCCTAATGAATTTGATTAGTATTACAAAATATCTAAAATTTTTCTTGATGAAGAACTCTGTTCTCTGGTTTGGTGGTGCTAATATAAAACTTTCTTTTCTATTTTGGCAATCTTAGCAAGATGATATCTTGCAGTGCCATGTTCTTTTATACCATCAAAACACCTATTTTCTGATGCTAAGAACCATATAACAAATAAGCATATCAGACTTAATCCAGATTTATTGAAACAATTAATATTTCTTAAAAAAAATATAAGCAGCATTGATGTTTTTTCTACTTAAAACATTAGACATTTTACTATGTATACTTAACTCAATAAGAATTATATATTTTTATATATCGATAGATTTCAACTATATCATATTATTTATATTTATTACTAAGTCTTATTACTATATTTATTATAAGTAGTACTATTAAATATTTATTTATTATCTACTTAAAATTCATTAACTTATAAGTATTCTTGCTTTCCATTTTAGTTTTGTAATTAATTATCATTTTAAGCTTAATTATACTTATGTTTATCTTTATACATAATTTAAGTTAATAATTTATAATATAAAAGACTTTATTTTTAATTTAAACTTTCAATTTAATATTATTATTAAACTGCCTTCCACTTGTTTATTCTATATGAACTTGGTGAGTATTATAATTGTTAGTTAAAATTTATGATACAACTTGCAAATATTTACTTTATTACATCTTGGATTCTTCAATTTATATTAGCTTGATAAGATTAAAATAATTATATTATTTTATTTAATCATTGTAAATCAAGCTTATATAAGCTTACTCTTTATACAGCATCCTGTAAACTGTTTTATTTACATTAGTTTGATAGGACCAAAAATTTAATTTATTATTCTATATTTAAAAAAAATTTAAAATTATGATCCAATTTTCTCATCTTATTAGTACTTCTCGAGTTACTCAATTTATATTAATTTGGTAAGTATAAATATTAAATTATGTTTCAAAGTTAATGTTTAGGTTTCTGGTTTTAAATTAAATTATATATTTATTTTAAAATTAGTGACCTATAAATTCTATTTATTTTTATTTATATAAGAATAGATTCTTTTATGATCATAATTTTTTTATCAAAATTCTATGCCTAATTATCAAAAAAAAAAAAGTTTGTTTATTTTATCTTATAATAAGTTCTGTTTTATTTTCTGATTTCAAATTTCAAACTGAAAGTAACTTTCAAATTATTACTTTATTTTCAAAATAAGTTAACTTTAAAACACTCTAATAATTGAAACTATTATAACTTATGCTTATATTCAAGCTTATACCTTTACTTTTAAAAAAGTGCCTTACATGCTATTTAGCTCATATTAGCCTAATAAGTATAATGGTCATTTTAATATTTCATTAATATTCAATTTAAGCTTATTTAGAATTTACATATTATTAAATAGTTATTTTCAGGTTTCTTATTTAATTTATATATATTTGTGAACATTTACCACTTTATATTAAGTTTCACTTTGTAGGCTGTTTTAATTTATAAGTATAAATCATATTTATAATTTACATTTTGAAGTTTTTTATCAATTAAGCTTATATTTATGAATTTCAAAATTAACTAGATTGTTAGTTTAGATGATAGATAAAACTTAAATTGCTTTAATTTTTTTTATTAAAAATAAAAATAAAAATATTAATTTGACTTTAATTAGACATCAAAAAAAGTATATAATACTAGCTAGGATGATTGGTTTAGGCTGTTCTGATTTAGAGTAATAGATAACTTTAATCATATAGTGACAAATTTGCTATAATACAGTATTAATAATCAATAATTAATTAAATAATCATGATATATTAATGCTTATTATAAAACTTTCATTAATGCAATAGTATAATTGTTAAAATTTTTTTAGATAATGATTTAATTCTGATTTTAATTTTTTTCTATATGTTTAATTATGTTAGTTTAGTATCATGTATTATTTGGTTTAATTTGTAATAATATGTTCAAATCTGAAAGTGATATTATATCTGTTTAATGAATTATTCTAAAAATTAATAAGATATTTATATAAGTGCATCTTGGTGTAAATGCATTATTTAGTTTAATTTGTTTAAACCACAAAGTTATTATTACTATAAATTTGAAGTTAGAATATTTTTTAAAGCATTTAGTCATATTTTTTAGCTATAAAATTAGTTTTTTTTAATATTAATTATACAATTTACAACTAAACAACTAAACAACTAAACAATTAAACAACTAAACAACTAAATAATTGTTTGGTTATATGATCACATAATTAATTAGTTGCTAACTATAGTTGACAACTAATTGATTAGCAAAATTTTAACAACTTGAACCTCTAGTCATACCAGAAGGTCTTCTTCTTTTTATAACAAGCATATCAATTGTCTTTTAAGTTTTTTTTTCATTTGGTTCATTTTCTCTGCTTTCTTTTCCTTTTCTTCTTCCTTTGCTGTCTTATTCTTCTTTGTTTTTTTTTCTGATCTTCTTTTAGTTTGAGCATCTTTTTTTATTTTGCTTGTTATATTAACTTTTTTTTCTCATTCTTGTACTTTTTTATACTGAACTCTCTATACATGGTTGTAGAATGTATTCTATACTGTTTTTGTCACTATATTTATGCATTTCTGTGTTGCTTGCTTATCTAGAATCTGACTTATCTTTTTTTTAATTTTATTCATTGTTAGCTCTTTTATTAAAGCTGTTCTGTTAATAATTTCTTCTGCTTTTGTTTTCCTAAAGAATGCCTCATATAGCACTAAAAAAGGAATTCTAACTTTTTTGTTTTCTTTCAGGCTATTTCATATCACTGTCATTGCTACTTTTTAAATCCTCTTCTACAAGCTTTTTTGTCTAATGCAGTTTGCTAAGTATATTGAGTTTTCTTTTCACCTCTTTGGCATACTTGGCAGTCAGTTATTGTATATATTTTTGGTCTTCTTCTATTTAGTTCTTCTAGTGTTAGTAGGCTATCTATTATGCATTTAATTACTATTGCTTTTCTTGTACTAAGTTTCTTTGTTGTGCAATATACACACTTTGTTCTATTTATCTTTTTTTAAAAGCTTGACCAATTATATTATATATTTTTATTTTCTAATTTTAGTACTCGAATTAGATTTGTTTTTTTTCAACTAGCTCCAATTCTGGCATTTGTGACTATTTTACAAAGAAGTCTTGCTAATATATCAACTTTTCTATTTTTCTATTCTAAGTGGTACTCTATTGTATCATACTTAATCTTCTCTGTAACTATTATTCTTTTACATGTTGCTTCTTTTTTTACAAATAAATCTACTTTGTTATTTCACTTATTATTATTGTGACTTTTAACCTTAACTAGTTCTATTCTATTGTTTTTGCTTTTGAGTAAACCTACAATATTCATTATTCATGTTGCATTTTTTTTTTTAAAACTTTGTCATCTTCTGTCTTTTGAATTGCTCTGTTGATGTGCCTTAAAGCTGTAAGGCTATCTGTATATACTTCTATATACTTTCTCTCTAATAAGATTAGAATTGCTGACCATATTGCTGCTAATTCTGTTATTGTTGCTAAGTGCCAACTTTCAAGTCCTAGTATTATTTCTTCCTCTGGTCAGTCTTCTCTATTACTAACCTGCACCCAACTAATGCCTATCTTTTCTATAATATTTTTCTTTTTTTCTTTATATAATGCTTCATTTGTATAAAAAGTATATTTGTCTTTGTTTCTTCTCTTGTTTCTTGTTAGAACTTTTCTTAAGTAATCTGTAACTTTACTATCAAAATTTTGCTTCTTGATTAATTCTGTCTCTAGTTCTTCTATTTGTTTTAGCTCAATTAGACTTTTTTCTTCTTTTTTTTCATTTATTTATTGTTCTGTTTTCTAGCATTTGTTCTAATGTTGTGTTATTCTTGTTATTGCCTTTTTCTACTAATGTTTCTGGAACTGCCTTTATATTATTGTTTTATCTTATCTACTTTTCACAATTATCTGTATTTTGTTCTGTCCTATTTTCACATCTTTTACATTTATTTATCTTGGTATATATTTTACTTTCTACTCTCTGTAATAGCCAATGCTTAGTAAGAATCTTTTTCTTGTTCTTCTTAGATATATATCTTACTAAGTTGCTAATTGTGGTTTGGTTCATATACAATTCACTCACTTTTTCTTCTGTCTTCTAATATTTTTATTCAATTAATCATTAGTACTATATATTGTGACTACTAATCTTGTATTGATTATATATTTTTCTATTTGACTGTGTTCTCAAAATCTTTTCTTCTATTTTACTAAACCATTTGGCTTTTTTCTCTTTGCATAACAATTCTAAAAAACTTTTGAGCTATCTCTATGTAATTAGATTTTTCACTTTTATGTCCATAAGTTAGTTCAAATATATTAAATCTCTTTTGTTTATTATGCTACTACTTGCTATCTATAATTTAATTCTACCTAATTCTCTTATATATATTTTATGACTATGTACTTTCTACAGATGATTTTCTGCTTTGATGCTTATACCTATTTCTTTTGCTTTAACTATTGTCCAACAGGCAAAGTTGTGCTTCCAATACTTCATTTCTTCTGATCTTCTTTCAGAGTTCTAAATGTTCTTTGTTAAGCCTGCTTTCTGACACCTTTGAGTAAAGGTTCGAGTTGGTAAAATTTTGCTAATTGATTAGTTGTCAACTATAGTTGGCAACTAATCGATTATATGATCATATGACTAGGCAATCATTTAGTTGTTTAGTTGTTTAATTGTTTAGTTGTAAGTTGTAAAATATTATAACTTCAAATTTATAGTAATGATAACTTTGTAGTAGAGGTCTGCATTGGGTCTTGCAGTCTGGCCCAGCCCAGCCTACAAATTTTTGCAAACAGGGCCAGACCTAAAGCAAAATTTTATAATTGTGATCTAGACTAGACTAAAAAATTTGCAAAATTTTATAATTGCAGACTGGACCAGGCTGGGTCTGGCTAAAAAAAAAATTTAATATATGTAGGCTGGGCTAAACTGACAAAAAATATTAACTTTAAATATGGGCTAGGCCAAGCCAAAAAAAAATTTTAATCTTAAATGTAAGCCAGGCCAGAGCTTATAAATAGGCAATTTGCAGGCCCTTACTTTGTGGCTTAAACAAATTAAACTAAATAATACATTTATATCAAAATGTACTTATATAAATATCTTATTGATTTTTAAGATAATTCATTAAACAGATATAATATTACTTTTAGATTTGAACATATCATTACAAATTGAACTAGATAATGCATAGTACTAGACCAATATAATTAAACATATAGAAAAAAATTAGAACTGGGATTAAATTATTATCCAAAAAATTTTTAACAATTATATTTTTGTATTAATAAAAGTTTTATAATAAGCATTAATATATTTAATTATTTAATTAATTATTAATTATTAATACTATATTATAGCAAATTTGATACTATACGATTAAAGTTATTCACTGCTCTAAATTAGAATAGTCTAAACCAATTATCTTAGCTAGTATTATACATTTTTTTTAATGCCAATTAAAGTCAAATTGATATTTTTATTTTTAATAAAAAAAATTAAAGCAATTTGAGTTTTATTTATTATTCAAACTAACAATCTAGTTAATTTTGAACTCATAAATATAAGTTTAATTGATAAAAAACTTCGAAATGTAAATTATAAATATGATTTATACTTACAAATTAAAACAGCCTACAAAGTGAAACTTAACATAAAGTAGTAGATGTTTACAAATACATGTAAATTAAATAAGAAATCTGAAAATAACTATTTAATAATATGTAAATTCTAAATAAGCTTAAATCAAATATTAATAAAATATTAAAATGACTATTATACTTATTAGGCTAATATGAGCTAAATGGTACATAAGGCACTTTTTTAAAAGTAAAAGTATAAGCTTGAGTATAAGCTTGAGTATAAGCTTGAGTATAAGCTTGAGTATAAGCATAAGTTATAATAGTTTTAATTATTAGAGTGTTTTAAAGTTAACTTATTTTGAAAATAAAGTAGTAGTTTGAAAGTTACTTTTAATTTGAAATTTGAAATTAGAAAATAAAACAAGACTTATTATAAGATAAAATAAACAAACTTTTTTTTTGATAATTAGTTATAGAATTTCGATAAAAAAATTATAATTATAAAAAAATCTATTCTTATATAAATAAAAATAAATAGAATTTATAGGTTACTAATTTTAAAATAAATATATAATTTAATTTGAAACCAAAAACCTAAATATTAACTCTGGAACATAATTTAATATTTATACTTACTAAATTAATATGAATTAAGTAACTTGAGAAATACTAATAAGATAAGAAAATTGGATCATAATTTTAAATTTTTTTTAAATATAGAATAATAAATTAAATCCTTGAACCTACTAAGCTAATGTAAATAAAATAGTTTGCAGGGTGCTATATGAAGGGCAAGCTTATATAAGTTTAATTTACAATGATTAAATAAAATAATATAATTATTTTAATCTTATCAAGCTAATGCAAATTAAAGAATCCAAGATGTAAAAGAGCTATTTAAAGTAAATATTTGCAAGTTGTATTATAAATTTTAATTAACAATTATAATACTCACCAAGTTCATATAGAATAAAAGAGCAGAAAGCAGTTTAATAATAATATTGAATTAAAAGTTTAAATTAAAAATAAAAGCTCTTATACTATAAATCATTAACTTAAATTATGTATAAAGATAAACATAAATATAATGAAGCTTAAAATAATAATCAATTACAAAACTAAAATAGAAAGCAAGAATACTTATAAGTTAACAGATTTTAAGTAAATAATAAATAAATATTTAATAGTACTACTTATAATAAATATAGTAATAAGAGGTGTGGTGACTTAGTGAAGTGGATAGGTTGTTAACCCTCAAGTGGCAGGTCTAAAGTTCAAATCCCAGTGACAGCAAAAATTTGTAATTCTTTTTGTGTTATAGCTAACTGTCTTCTGTGATTGGTTGAGATAGGATACCTGCAACTCATGTTATACCAGCCTGACTGGAAGGTCTAGGCATTCATGCAATATTGTATGAAGGAACACAAACTAGTATTGAGTGGTGTGAACCCAAGATAAGTTCTTAGGCCGTGTAAATCATAGGAACCAGGTAGGAGGATGGAAGCCCACTTGGAAGACCCGAGTAAAGAGGTAACCCAAACTTT
>CAJVQA010000695.1:0-30925 GCA_910591915.1 Cetraspora pellucida
ACTTTTAAATATTTATTTCTTATTTTTAGTTATTTTTAATTAGTTATTATTTTATTTATTTTTATATTTCTTTTTTTCTTTTATTTTATTTTTCTTTAAATAAAAAGATCTTCTACTTGACACTCATCACTTTAAAATTTACTACAGCTTAATAGTTTTTAGTAAATTTTATTACAATACCAAGAGAAAGACAAGTAGAAATATATACAAACAGTAATGCTGCAATAAGAAATATTAGTAAAAGTTTGGAGCAAATAGATAGAATGAAAATTTTTAAGAAAAAAAATGCAATATAGATAATGAAAATTATAGATCTTATTAACACAAAAAGTATACAAATAGAGCTAGTAAAAGTTAAAAGTTATAGCAAGAACAAGTAGAACAACAAAGCTGATAGCTTTGCAAAAAAGAAAACAATAAATGAAAAAGTAATACAAATAGAAAAAGTTAGTTGTAAAAAGATAGAGTACTGCCTAGAGTAGAAAAACAGACAAACTGATATATTAGCAAGATTGTTATGCAAATTGGTAACAAATGCAAAATTAGAAGATGAATGAAGAGAAACAAATACAATTAAAAAATTAGAACCTAAAACAGAAATTATGATTCATGACTGAACACAATTTTGAAAAAGGCTAAAAATAACTAAAAGAATGTATTGCAGAACAAGAAGAAGTAGTACAAGAGGATATGTGTTTATAAAATATATAATATATAAACTTCTGATCTTAGAAGAACTCAATAAAAAAAGACCAGATGTATACACAACAATAAAGTGCCAAGTATGTCAAGATAAAGTTAAAGAAACATAGTCATATCTAGCATTATGCAAAGAACAACAAAGCCTCTAAAGACAAATCCAAAAAGTAACTATCACAACAGCCTGGAAAGAGTTAAAAGAAGAAAAAAAAACCTATATCTCATCATATATACTTTATACAGTACTTTTTGGAAAAAGTAAAGCAGAAGAAATAGAGATGAAAAAAGCTTTAATCAAAAGTTTAATCCTAAAAAGAATACAAAACAGACTAACATAGCTTCTAAACACAAAGACAAGACAACAGTTTATAGAAACAGTAGCAAAGACAGCATGAAACATATTCTATAAACAAGTTTGAAGAATATGGTGTGAAAAGATTAATGAATAGAAGAAGAAAGAAGGCATAACAACCAAAATGAAGAAAAAGAAAGTAAAGAAGAAGAATCCAAAGAAGAAAAGAAAAGCAAATCAGCAAAAGATTGAAGAAGAAAAGAAACAAGCAAAAAAGAAAAAGGATAAAATTAATGAAGAAACTAGAAAAACAATATTGAGGCTTGTCATAGAAGGAAGAAGACCCTTTTACTATGAACTTTAAGTAATCAGACAAGTAGTCTGCTTCTGTTTGAAATAGTGTAGCAGGTTGCACTTAGATATCTATAGGTGGCTAGGTGATGTTAGACTTAGTTGTTAGGTAAATCTATATAATTGCAAAAGTAATTTCAAGAGTCTTAATAAAGTACTAGTATGACTGTTTAAGGTTAAAAAAAAAAAAAAAAATACAAGTATTACATAAATAATTATCAAAATTTTTGCTATTAATGAAATTTAAATATCCAACTTACTACTTGGAGGGTTAACAACTTATTCATTTTACTAAGTTACTATATCTATATTTTTTATTGTTTGAAACATAATGAGGACATTTATATTTCTACTCTATTTCATGCAATGTTTATTAAAGATAACCAATCAAATTTTAGATTAGGTAACATGACAGATTCTTGTATATTTTATACTTTGGACTTATAACAGTTTCTGTTATTACAAAGTAAATTTTAGCATAATATATTATATAGTA
Organism: Cetraspora pellucida; assembly: GCA_910591915.1. NCBI lineage: Eukaryota > Fungi > Glomeromycota > Glomeromycetes > Diversisporales > Gigasporaceae > Cetraspora > Cetraspora pellucida. Next base: position 1,839 of record CAJVQA010000695.1, read on the forward strand.
GTATTAGTAATTATATATATATTCATTATTGTATTTTATATTATATTTATTATTAGTTATTAGTTAGTTGATAGTTATATTATATAGTAGATAGATAAAAGGATCTTAATTGGCTATTAGAAATGTGGTACAGCCACATGGTATTGAGTAACATCTGTGATGTTATTATCATTTTACAAACCCCAAGTACCCCTATACAAGTTTTATGTATCCTAGCACCAAATTACTATGCTAAGTGCTGCAGCACAAGAATTTCAAGTATTTCTAACATGAACTCCAAATGTTTTCACATGAACCTCAAATATTTCTGCACAAATTCCAAGTGCCTTTGCATAGATCTAAGTGTTTAAATACAAGCCCCAAGTGTTTTAAGCATGAATGACAAATAACATAAACAATATCTTCAGTTGCTTTTGCACAGTCTTCACTACTCCAAGCACAGTATCATTTAATGTTGTTCAAACCTCTACTATTCCAAGTATAATGATATCTAATGTTGTTTGAATCTCCATTATTCTGAGTACAGTATCAAGTAATGTTGCTCAAATCTCTACTATTTTTGCTAGATAAAAAGATATATAAAGGATAGCTTTTACCCTTCCTTGCCAATTCTAAGTTTCTATACTTCAATTTAGATCCTTCTATCTTTATCTCTAACTTGTAAAAGGAATATTTCCTCTCTAGGGTAATTCTTATAGGCAAGGTTGTCACTATGTGTTTATTTAATAAAGTTAATCTATATACTATTACTATCTCAAACCATTTGCCTGCTGCTATGTAGTAAAGTAAACTATTACACTTCTACTCTGTATATATTTGCAATAGTCAATTACTGTACTGGGTAACCTTGTTACTTGGTTGTATTGTACCAAGAAGGCTACAATCCTGTAATACTATTTTTCTAGTTTAATATATTTTTAATATTTATATTATTTTTTAGTTTTTATTTATTTATTTTATTAGATTTTTAAATATTTAATTTTATTTATTAATTTTTTAATTATTTTTAAACACAATTTTAAATATTTTTATTTATTTTATATTAATTATATAATTTATTTTTTTAAAAATTTTTTTTTTGGTATTAAGATAATTTTTTTAGTTTTCTAACTTTATTAATAATTTTTTTTGATAATATAATTTTATAAACTATTATAGAAAAGTGTACAATTAACTATATATATAACTTTTTTTTTGTTTTTTTTTTAAATTAAAGTCTCTGTCTATAGGAGTTGATGTTTTTATTCATGTATTTGGACATGAGTACCTCCAGGGGCTCCCTTACATTGGAGGTTACAACTAGCTATACATGCACTTTTGGTGCCTAATTTAAGTAATCTGCCTATATATTACTATACAGGTTCTATACTAGATGCCATATTTGCAAGCCAACTATGGGTCTTGCTTATTTAAACCCTCTGCATATGTAGTTCACAGGGATATCTTTAAGGCTACACCTATTCAAAATACCTGATGCCTTCAAGTACCCTTAGGACTAGTTTATTCTTAACAGAAAACTTACTAAAACCTTCTGTGTCCTATATACAGCTAATCTAGTTTTATGCAACATGCTATAGTTATCTAATACTTGCAATCACAGGGGTTACCTGTTTAACTGCTACATTATACTATTTCTACTCTTGTAAAGTTCACTAGAACCTCAGTACCTATCATTGTGATGTCTTCTTCATCATCCCTTACTAACCACTACTCAGGACTAACAGGACTCCTCTAACTTCCAATTCAGATAGCCTGGTATGGTATACTTATGTATTTTTTTCCTTTGACGATTCTGGCAGCCTGGTTGGTTATATGCTTCTCTACACATCTTGACATCTGATTTATCTGCCTATCTCTTTAGGAATGTTTTATGGGCTTCCATTGGTCTAACCATATCATCAAAAGTTCATGCTACCTCTTTGCTCGAGAATTTCTAAGTGGGCTTCTGACTCTTTGGTTCTTTAGTTTACTATGCCTAGTGGTCTTATCATGGGTTTGCACTGAAGTCTTATGCAACACCAGTTATTAACATTCTTCTATATATGTATAACATTACATTTGCCATAGATGCCCTGAGCTCTCATTCAAGATGGTACGACTTAAGGTTACAGATACACAAATCCAACTAATCGTCAAGAGACAGTTTGTTATAACACAGGTTAAATTCCAAATTTCATCATAGGTAGGATTTGAACCTTAGACCTGCCATTTGGAGAATGACAACCCAACCATTATACTAGGATTGCCATCCTCATATATAACTTTTCTATATTATCTATTTAAGAAATTTATTTATATAAAAGTTTTTTACTAATTGTTATATTTAATACTTCTGCTTAAGTATGCTATTTTAAACTCTTTAAATCTGCAATCTGTATTAATATTACTAGGTTATGCTTAAGTTATTATCTCATTTTTAGGACTATTTTATTCTTAAGATAAACTTCTTAGAGCCTTCTATATCTATTTTTATAACTAATCTGATATTATTATAACAAAACCAATACTTGTAATTAGGGCTAGCTATTAAATTGCTATGTTTTTGTAAAGTTTACTTAAACCCTAGCATTTACTTCACAGTATATTTTTAGTACTTTAGTATACCTTTGGTTGTTTTTTAGATTTCTAATTCAGATAGCCTATATAAAACTATAATCAGTTTATTAGTATATTAGATTGATCTAATATTTTTTTTTTTAATTCATTTTAGCAACCTAGTTGGTAATATCTTCTACTTTTAGATTTTTGTTCATTCAAGTACTTTAACATTGGTATTTTTTTTTAGTAATTTAGTTTTTATAATAGCATTATTAAAAATCTATACTATCTTTTTACTTAGATCTTTTCAGATAGGCTTCTTGTTTTCTAATTTTAATAGATTTATACAATTACAAAGACTTATCTAAAGTTTATACTGCCTAATATTAGTTTATATTTCTCTGTATAACTAGTTATACAGATGTTTTATAATTTGTCAGATATGCTAGTAAAACTATCATTATAGATATCTTAATTTAATTGTTAAAAACAGTTATTGTAATATAAGTATTATATAGATAATTATTTAAATTTTTATTGTTAATAGGATTTGAATATTCAATATACTACTTGGAAGGTTGATAACTTATTTACTTTACTAAATTATTATACTTCTTTTTTTTAACATTTTTGAAAAGAAAATATTTAATTTTTATTAAAAATAATAATAATTATTTTTTTTTTAATATTAAAATAACCTCTTGAATCTTTTAACTTTATTAACATATTTTTTTTTAAATAATATATATAGTTCTATAAAAAATTATTACAGAAAGAGTATACAATTAACTATATATATAACTTTTTTATATTACTTGTTTAAAAAATTTGTCTAATGTTCTTTACTAATTATTATATCTAATATCTCTGCTTGTATATTTTATTTTAAACCTTTTGAACCTGTTTTGTGTTAACTTTATTAGATCATATCTAGATTTTTATTTTAATTTTATAATAAATTTATTTTTAAGATAAATCTTCTAAAGCTATCTATACACTTAGTTTACAATTTAATCTAGTATTGCTATAGTTAAACTAATATTTACACAGGTTTAGGTCGCAGATTATATGTCTGAGTCTTTATTCTTCATATGTAATTTAAAAGCAAGTTTTTCTTTGTAAAAACTTCAATTGAATTTCAATAAAGTTAAAGGCATGGCCTCACCATTAATATTAAAAAAAAAAAAACTAATATTTACATTTAGAACTAATTATTAAACTACTATGTTCTTTTAGAGTTTATCTAAATTCTAGCATCTACTTTATAGTATATTTCTAGTACTTTAGTATATTTTTGCTTCTGTTTCTAGACTTCTAATATAAATAGTTTGTATATAACTACAACTATATAATCATTAATAACAGAATGTAGTAACCTAGTGAAGTGAACAGGTTGTTAACTTCCAAGTGGCAGGTCTAGTGTTCAAATTCTATAAATAGTGAAATTTGGAAATTATATTTGTGTTATAGTAACTGTGTTTTGTTAATCAGTTGGACTAAAGAAATGATCTGTAATCTTAGAGACATCATCTTAAATAAAAGCTTAGAACATTTATGTAAAGTGTAATGTTATATATATATAAAGGAATATTAGTAACTAGTATTGCATAAGACTCTAATATAAACTCATGATAAGACTATTAGACATATAACACTAAGAAACTGAAGCACAGAAACCTACTTGAAAATCTCAAATAAAGAGATAGTATAAACTTTCAACAATACTATCAGACTATTGAAAGGTTTTAAAAAAGAATTACTAGGCTAGATCAGATGACAATATGTGTAAAGAAGCATATACCAACTAGGTCATCAGAAACTGCCAAAAGAAAAGTGCTTAGAATATTAATTTTTTTTTTTTTTAAATATTAAAGTAAGTACTTGTGACCCAGAATTTTATTGATAGTATATTTGACTAATAGTTGCATTACAACTACAAGGGGCAACCATAGAGAAAGTATATAACTAGCCATTCATACAACTTTAGTCATTGTTTAATTTAAGTAGTCTGTCTAAAGGTTCTACACTAGCTGTCATACCTAAAACCTACTTGTAAGTTTCCTATTTAACTACTTTGTTTTTGTATTCACTTATCTATCTCTGTCTACCAATGACCCTGGCCAATGCTGATGAAAATATGCTATAGCCACTAAGTCTTTAATGCAGTTTACTTATATAGGGAACCTTTAACCTTGTACTAAACCTTTCAGAATCTTCTGTATCCTATTTTTACAGCTGACCTAGTATCATTATGGCTGAGACTAACACTGGTAGTCAGGGCATATCATTAAACCACTATGCCCTTGTAGAGTTTATTTCAACCCTGGTACTGACTTTACAAAATATCCTTACTACTTTGGTATTCAATTCAAGTTCCACCAAGCTGCCATTCCAGATAGTCTAAAAAGATAAGACAAGACTGTACTTCTGGTTTACATATTTGCTAGCATGTATTTTTTTTCTTCAAAACTCAGAAATTTTAGTAGCCTAGTTGGTTCATTTGGTCTCTCCTCAAAGACTGGCATATTTGCTCATTTTTACAAGTTCTAGCTCTGTTTTATAAGTCTAGTCTTTATAGTAACACTGTCAAAGGTTTGGGTTACCTTTCTACTTGAGTCTTCCAAGTGGGCTTCCATCTTCCTATCTGGTTTCTGTGATTTACACAATCCAAGGACTTATCTTGGATTTATACTGCCTGGTACCAGTTTGTGTTTTCTTATACAATATTGTACAAGTGCCTAGACCTTCCAGTCATGCTGATATGACACAGGTTACAGATATTCTATCTTAACTAATCATAGAAGACAGTTAGCTATAACACAAAAAGAATTGCAAATTTTTCATCATCACTAGAATTTGAACTTTAGACCTGCCACTTGGGAGTTGACAACCTATTCACTTCACTAGGTCACCATACTTTTCTTAGAATATCATATCAGGCCATCTGAATTGGTAGTTTGTAAATTCTTATAAGTTCAGAAATAGAAGGTAAAAGTTAGAAAAAAAAGATATCAGAGTCCTAGTGAACTTTACAAAAGTATAGCAATTTAATAGTTAGCCCTGACTGCAAATAATAGTCTAGGCCAAAGTGGTACTGAATTAGCTATAAGTATAGAATACAAAAGGCTCTGTTGGGCTTAGTATAAAGTTAAACATAACTTAGTAATATGGTATATTTGCAGATTAACATCACAGTTAATAGAGTAGAGGTAGATACAAAAACTAAAGTGTTTAAATAAAGAACCTACAGGTAAGTTCTAGATGTGGCAACTAATATAGAATCTTTGAGCAGACTACTTAAAATAAACAATAACTAAAGTTGTATGAATGGCTAGTTGTACATTCTTTCTATAATTGTCTTTGTAGTGGTTGTACATAATAGTTATATGTTAACTAATTATTAATAAACTTCTAGATTACAATTACTTATCTTAATATTAAAAAAAAAAAACCAATTATTAATATATTAGATTAGCCTAATATTTTTTTCTTTAATTCTTTTAGTTAGAATTTTGTTAGCCTAATTGGTAATATCTTTTACTTAAAGATTTTTGCTTGTTTAAATACTTTATATTAATATATATTTTCTAGGTCTAGCTATTATAGTAATATGTCAAAGATTTGTTTTATATCTTTATTTAGATTTTCTTAAATAAACTTTTTATTTTCTAATTTTTAAAAATTTACACAGTTACAAGAACTTATTTAAAATTTATATTACTTGATGCCAATTTGTATTTCTCTATATAACTAATTATATAAATGCTTTATGATCTATCAATTATACTGATATTTTTTTTTAACTTAAGCAATTACACTAGTTCTTTATTAGAATTCTTGAAACTATACAAATTACAAAGAATTTTTCTAATACTTCAGTTTAGCATCATCTGACCATCTTATTGATACCTAAGTATAATCTTTTGCACTACTTCAAACAGAGGTAGACTGCTTGTCTAACTGTCACCTTACAATAAGATATCACTAATCTGATGATGTTTTTTCATAAAGAAGCAAAAAAACAAAAAAAAATTTTTATATGTAAAAAAAAACAGAGGTATAGAGGTAAATTATAAAAAATACAAAACAAGAAATAAAAGAAAGAAAAAAAATGAATAAGAAAAAAGAAAAGTATGAAATTTGCAATTCACAAAAAATTAGATAGTTATGATTTTAAGCCTGTGTTGAATATGAAACTTGCAATTCACAAATATCAGACAACTATAATAATAAGCCTATGTCAGGCTTGTAAAAATTATAAACTATACTAAATAGGAATTACTCTACTATCTTTCTATTTATTTAGATTATTTAAACAAAAAACCAAAAAGGAGAAAAAAATTTTAACTTTATCATAAAGGGTTAGTATAAAATACTGATTAGTTTGAATGCAGTATTTAATAGGTTTCTAGCAGCTTGAGACATATATATAGTCATGTTTGTATCACTGTATTATTTCTGATTTACATCATCAACAATCTCATTTAGGAAGTAAACACTACTGACTTTTTTGGTAATTTTATGTATCAATCTTTAAAAGAAGGTAAACTTAATTGTCCATTTTTACAAAATTTTTCTTGAAAAAAAGTAGAAGTGCTAGGTAAACCAACTTTTAGCTTTTGTAAATTTTGAACCTTTGCAGATGTTTCTTGTAAGTTTTACAGTTGTATAGAACTAATATATCCAAGTTTGTTGTTTACTTAATGAGAAATCTTGGCTTTTACTGATTACTTTTTTTATAGTTTTAGAGTGTTTTTTAAATTGTTACTACAAGGTTATAACTTTTTTTTAACTCTATTTTAATGTCTATTATGCATGTACAGTACTTTAAAAAGGTTTTTATAAAGTTTAATATATTAATTATATCATTTTTCTATAGTTTAGCTTTTTGAAAAGTTTGGTTTAAGTAATCATTAGAAAGAATTCTAATTAATATTTAATTTTTTATATAGTTATACTTATATAACTAATTATTATTTATAATTTTAATATATAACAAAATATTAAAAGAATTTTTTTTAAAACAAAAAATAAATTTTTTTATAGTTAAGGTTAGAATAACAAATAAATATAATAATTTAATAAAATAAATAAGTTGTTATTTTTTCAAGTAGCAGATTAAAAATTTAAAATCTAAAAATAATAAAAATTTAAATAATTAGCTATATTATAATAACTGTTTTTTGTAGATTAGTTAAGATAAGATATTTGTAATTATAATTATAACAGTATAACTAACAAATTATAGAATATATATATAAGTTAAAGGCATGGCCTCACCATTAATATTTAAAAAAATAGAATATATATATATAATCTTGGTTATATAAAAAAATACAAACTGATTCTAGAAAATGCAAATCTAAAATAAGTTTTTATAATTATATAAATTTGTAAAACTAAAAAAACAAAAATTTATTTAAAAAATTTAAATAGAGAAACAGTATAAATTTTTATTTATTTTATTTATTTATTTATTAAGACTGATTTTAATGATAGCTAATACCTTTATTTGCGTTTTTAGTTAATATATTATATATTATTTGTACAGAGTAAATATACAACTAGTTATATATATAACTTTTGATTACTTATTTAAATAGTCTACCTAAGGGTTCTATATTAGCTGTCATATCTATAATCTACTAAAAGACTATTTAATTAAACACTTTGGTCTTTATACTGCAGTCAGACAATAGCTACCTTAGTTCTTATACATCTAAATGTTATTTAATCTAATATTATGCCTTCTTTTTTGTATATCTGTTAAGCTGTTACCTAATTTTAAAGCATGTTATCTAACTGTAAGGCTCAGAAAGACCTAGTATAAATTTTTAATAATACAATTGTAAAAACTAAATCTAAAAATAAATACTAATATAAAAGAATTAAACAAACAAGAACTTTTAAATAAAAGGTATTATTAGCTAGACTATTAAGTTTAAATAAAAAGAAAAAGATATTAGATCAAACTTGATGTATTAGAGACAGATTATAGTTCTTTTAAACTATTTGAATTAGAAATCTAAAAACAAAATAAAAGTATATTAAAGTACTAAAAATATATTATAAAATTAATACTAGAATTTAAATAAACTTTGCAAAAGTATAACTCTATTAATAAAACTATAAAGTAAGTAGATTAGTTAATAGAAAAGCTTTCTTAAACTTACTATTAAGTAATATGTTTTAAAATAGATAATAATCTGTATACAAGTTCAAAAAAAAAGATATATGCTACTAAAATAATATATATAAGTATATATAAGATTAATAACAAATTAAAAGATTTTTTCCAACCTATCTTAGCTAGAAAATAATTTGAAACAATTATCTATAATATTTATTAGAAAATAGAAAGTGTAAAGTCACATTAAGTGTCTTTTTTAGCAACACAAATATAGTTTAGAAATCTTTTTTTTAGAAATTTTTTATTATATCTTAAAGTTTTTACTATGATATTATATAATAAAAAAAAAAGGTTAATAAAAGTAAATAATTAGAAGGTTTAAATAAATAATCTCTTAGTAGATTATAGATATAACATCTAGTGTAAAACCTTAAGACAATCTACTTAAATAGTTAACTAAAAGTTACATGTATAACTAGTTGTACTTTTATGTTTATAAAAATAGTTGTATTAGCTAAACCAAATTACTAATAAATTACTATCACAAAGTATAGTTTTTAACAAATAAAAGCCCTAAAAATCCCAATTTTATAGCAAAATTGGGAAAATAAAAATTTTTTTTTAAAAAAAAAAGCCGAAATAAAACATATTCTAACTAATTAACTAAGTATAAGCATTAACAAACAGCATAGTATAACTTTAACAGAATTAAATGAAGTTACAAGAATGCTTTTTGCACTCCAGTCTCCTTCTCATTATTGTTGCCGACTAAGTCGGCAACTGGAACCAATACTAGTAAAAATAATAATAAGTCCCAAGACAAATACTTTAAACAGTATACACAAATATGACTTATACAAGAAACTATAGATAACCAAAACATCAAGAAGAAGCATAAAACCAATAGCAAAATTGCTATTCCTATACAAGCAAGTAATAAGAAAAATACTAACAAAAAAAATTATTAAAAAAAATGGAAATTCTAGCATACCTCCAAAAAATCTAGCAATGATATTATTATATACAACAACAACAACCACAATCTTAAATCTTCCTACAAACAACCAAACTAAACAAGACCTGATCCAGAACCCAAACAATATAGATGCTGCTTTCCTTTTACCAATACAGATAAAAAAAACAAACAATCCAGCCTCATCTAACCTAATGCCTCAGCCCAACTTGGATACCAGTACCCTAGAACAACAACCCAATATAGAAATAAAGCACATACCAACAAATATAAAGAATAATGACAATGAAGAAACCCAATCAACTAATATAATACTTGAAGAACAGCCATAAAAAAAAAATCATACAGCCAAGCACTAATTAATAACCTTCCAGAGAGAACTAAAAGAACTCCAAATCCTTATTTCAAAGCAGACAAAGAAAAAGAATGGAAAAAACATATACAGGCAGCTTTAGAAAAAATTAGACAAGAAAAACTAAAATCATTTGATGCAACAATTTGGACACAACAAAAAACTAAGAATGCACTAACCTTACTTCAAAACTTAAAAGAACTGATCAGATATAAGTTGTCAACAAAACCAACTACTATTCATATTCTAACAGCAATAAAAGCAAAATTCTTTCATAGAAACATAGCTTTTTTTAGAAGCTTCACTTGAGTTTTAGCAATTAGACCACAATATTAGAATGAATTCAACAGCTTATTTACCAATGTCCTAGATGCATATAAAAACAGCATGACGTATTAGCTACTAATAAAAAAAACTGGGACCAAATTTTCAAATTATTGCGCACAAAGCTGGCATTAGATTACTTAACCAATCTGAATCTCAATCTTTTAGATGCATGGAAAATTACAAAATATATTTTCTACTTAATTGGTTTTGCAAAAATTCAACAGAATCTAGACCTTGAAACAACAAGAAAAGTGATCTCAAAACTAATGAATGAATTACTAATTCTTCTGCCTAATATATCAGAACTCATCTCAGACTATCTGTCTCAAGCTATTCTCTTTGACCTATCTATTACAAGCCATCAGGTTCTTATACCAGCAGTTAGAATACTGCACTTAATATTTTTTTTTGATAAGCTACTAGACATATATATCACAAACAATCATGAAAACCTACCAGCTTCATATAAAGATTTGAGAAATGAAGTACAACACCTCTTTCCTATTATGGACAGAGCTGAACTGAAAAAGCTAGCTTACTATAGAGAGACCTTACAAAAATACTATACTTTTCAGCAAATCCTAACTGAATATTTTGATTTACTAGCACTAAAAAGCCCTTTGCCTTCTACTTCACAAGACTTAATACTCAGACTAAGAGAAAGACTTCCTTCTTATCTAAAAGTCAAGATAATTTCAAGGAACTCATCAGATTACTACGCATGGACTATTTCTTTACTAGACTACCTAATGATTACATTATTTCTCGAAGATGACTATTTATAAATCCAACAAACTTAAAAATGTCCAACTTTACATTTTTATTACAGAGCACAGAAGAAGTAAACACTTTTATCAAGCATGTTCCACAAATCTACAATATCCCATCACAACTACCACAAGCTTATTGCAACTTCAACTATACAGATTTTCCAGATTTGCCTGAAAATGCCAATTTAGTTACTTTGGTTAACTTAACTCTACCAATATCATTCTCTAAAGAGCTAAGTATAGCAGTTAAAGCATTACAAGAGCACTATTATTTTTATGTTATACCTTAGTCTTGGATTCAGATAGAAAGAAAAGAAAAACAGGTAAAGGTTGGATCAACCTTGCTCAAATTACCATCAATAGTAGAACAACTTCAGTTGGCTCTTAAACAAAAACAAATTACAAATATACACATTCTAGTACAAAAACATCACAATATTCAATTAGTTATAGAAGCTCTTAGACAAAACTTTGTTTATTACTCTTTACCAGAATACATTTTTGATCTCATAGACTTACCTGAACCATCATTTGAAATCTTTGATTCACCAAAACAAACAACAACCACACATACACAAATGTTAGATAGAGAAGAAGATGACAACATAGATCTTTAATGAGTACAAGCTATCATATAAACAATCTGCTTTCAGCAGATAATAAGAACAAAACAAAAAAAATTAAACTAAATTTAAATGAAAAAATCAACATAACTATGCATAACATTAGAGGCATCAACAATATACTAAAAATACAAAACTGGATCGAACATTGTATAGAATCAAATTTACATATAATCTCTATAACTGAAACTAAATTAAAAGACTCAATAGCAAAATCATATACTAATCCTTTTTATAAGATATTTACATCTAACTTTTTATCATATGACTCAAATTAAAGAGAAGCTAGCTTGAGAACAGCTTTATTAATTTGCAACCAACTACAGCCATATATTCATAATATCAATACTTTACTTGGCACTGCAATTTGCATCGATTTCTTTTTTCCAAATAACAACAAATCTTGCATTATCTCAACATATCTTCTTTTAAACTATTCCTTATTTTTAAGACAGACACAATCTCAAATTCACTTCTGGGTTGCAGAGGCCAAATTTCGAAACTGGTACTTGACTATCCTGGGTAATTTCAATGCAAATTAGCACAGAAACAAACAACTTTCAATTTTCACTGATCTAAATGTAGCTAATTTAATGAGCTTATTAGATTTTCATAACATACAAACACCTACTTGCTATAGTTCTAACTTAACTAGTCAAATAGATAATTTTTGGGTTTCTTCAGATATACTTTTAGTCTTCGATTCACCAACAATAATTGATGCTACTTATATTACTAATAGTAATCATCATATACTAAATATAATATAGTATACCAACTTCTATTTGCCAAAAGCTCCCAGAAACAAAAAAAAGAAAAGGAAAATATATTTATATGAAAAAACTACAACAGATACATAAAATGAATTTGCAAATACAGTAAACACATCATTTAATTCTTATAGAACCTTCTCATCAAGCATAGATAAAGATAATATTAATAGAACATGGAATTACTAGGCATCAAAAATAAAAGAAGCAATGAATAAATATATTCTTTACATCTTTACAGCCCTATAGCCTTTCTTTGCAATGTTATTAAAGGCAACAAAGCTCCACTCAGCTCTAAAAAACATTAACAAATGCCTATAACAACTATCAAATAGAGCAACAGACACAATAGCCCAGGCCAATCAGTACTTAATGAAAGCAGCCACCTTAGCAAAAATTAGCATTACTTCTATTACTTAAAAAGAATTTGCTCATTTACAGTTAAATACTATAGATCGAATTAAACAATATAAATATACAATTTGGCAAGCACATAACTATGAAAAAAAACAAGAACAAACCGAGTGCATTAAGTTTTATATTAATCGCAAATACTCTGATTTTAAAGACAATATTAGTCGAATGCTAGATAGTATCCTACAAAGGCAAGCAAAACCAATTAGCTATGAAAAAATCATAACATCTGACAGTGTAATTACTAATCAAAAGGAGATTAAAGAAACTGTATGCATCTATTTCAAAAACTGAACAAAAACAACTCCTCTAACAATTCTTTATAGAAAGAATGTAAGCCATTCTACTTTCCACTTTAGCATATACAGAATAATATTTACAATACTCTTATCTCATCTATTTCAATGACTGAACTGATACAAACAATAAATCTAGCCTCTAAAGAAAAAGCAACTGGACCCTCTGGAATTGCAAATGAAGGCCTTCAGCAATTGCTATCCTTAGCTCTTACAGTATTAATAAATATCTTCAATAGCTGTATAATACAAGAAATAGTCTCAAACCAATAGTTACAGACTAATATTTGGCTGATTTCTAAAAAACAACAATATAATTATGAATTAAATACCACCTACCCAATTACTCTAATAGACCATATCAGAAAAATTTTTACAAAAATTTTAACAAATCATCTGACAGGCATCTTAGTTCGCAATCAAGTGCTTTCTTCGTACAACTTTGCAGCTTTCCCTTATTAATCAACACTTCAACCTATCTCCCAACTCACTCACATCTTCGAAGACGTAACTATAACCCAAAAAGAGATCTGGATCTTGTTTTAAGATATGTCAAAAGCTTTTGACTCAATTCATATACCAACTCTTTGCAAATCACTTAAAAGAATACATATACCCAACAAAGCAATCAATTTGCTATCATACTTGCTTCATCATTGTACAAACAAAGTAATTACTAGTTTAGTACCAACTTAATCCTACTCTGTTGAAAATAAAGTAGATCAGGAAGAAACAATCTCACCACTCCTTTGAAAGATCTATTATGATCCTCTCATATCTAGAATTCATATAGAATATCAGGGATTTACTGAAGAAATCTTATCTATTCACCCAAAAGAAATTCATACCTCAGTAATGGCATATATGAATGACTCTTTGTGGATCACATCTGACAAAACCTCTCTTACCAACATTCTCTATACAGCTTTTTCCTTTTATAATTTTACCAATATAAAAGTTAATCCTACTAAGTCAATTCTAGCAACAAACTCAAAAAACCCAAATAATAGCATAACTTTTAAAAATAAACAATTAACAGCAATCACCAATAGAACACTATTTAAGTATCTAGAAGCATGGTTCTCTACTAACAAAAAACAAATACTTGTTCAAAAAGAAATCATAGCTGAGGCAACAATCAATCTAAAAAAGCTACAATTTGCTTATATAACAGAAAAACAAGCAATCTATATAGTAAATAGTGTTATCTTCTTATATTTGCTCTACAGGTTGCACTCCACATTTCTTTCTAATACTCAAATCAATACACTTAACAAGATCTGCACTAGTTTAGTTAAACATAAAGCAAAGCTGGCTTGGAGAGTCCCAAACTCATTCCTATTCAATCTAGACATCTATGTCTTAAGCACTTAGCTCAGACTCAACTCTCTTCCTTAGTAACAATATTTCAAAAAAACTTAAACCATTATAGTTTCGATTCTTCCTTCTTAAAGCTATGACTACAGCAATTACAAGACTCAGCTTTTACTAATATTTCTATTTTCACCCAACTTCCAGTCTTTCCAGCTTCACAACTAAATACACAAACTAGCCAAATGGTGCTTGCACTTCATGCCTTAAATTTACAGATTTTATGAAATGATAATAACTGGCCTTATTCCAAAACCTTTAATGGAACTTCAATAAACCAAATTCTGCTAAATTATCTTAAAGCTTCTTAGCTTAAAGAAAAGCTGAACAAACATAACATTGCTAGCATAAAACAATTCTTAAATGCAACCAACTCAGAGCTCTTAAAATAGAACAATTTTTATTACAATATTAAAAAGATATCAAGAGGACACTGTCCACACTGGTTTCTTATAGTTCAAGACTTAATAGTAGCCTCTATTAATTCTTTATCAACATTTTTATATATAAACCTTTATACCTTATCTTAATAGAATCCTAAAGAGAAAGGCTGGATAATTATAGATAATTCTATTATTGGCAAGATATATAATTCTTATAACAAAATCCTCAAATCTTGATATTACATCCTAAAGCCAAATAATATAATATCAGTATGCACAGATTGTAACCTAAGAAATCAATCATATCACTCCAAGCATTACTACTTCAATGTAACAACATCACTATACAACCTGCAGGTTGACTGCAAAAAAAAAATCCATCTAGACATTGTGAATTTTAAAAGAGTACTAAATTATATTAAATCAACAACTATAACTTAAGAGCAATCACAAGACATAAACCCAATACTAGAAAGACCTTTATGTTCTTTTGAAAACCCTCCAATTAACTTCTAGAAAACATTAACAGAAGCTAACTTCACTATAAAAAAATTAACAATTTATTTAACCTCTAACTGACAAACAGTAAACAACAACTCTCAAATAATAGCAAAATGTCATATACAAAATACCAACATCTGTTTTGGTTGCTTTACTAACTAATGGCTTTCACATATAAGCACAATGCTTAATTTACTAAACTTTATTCTTATTACAGTCAATTCATATACAGAAGTAAATATCTGTACAGACAATCCTACCTTCACTATATATATCAATTTGATAACTTCTACCAAGTTTCATAACTATTCTGTACTTGACAAGTAGCAGTACACATACTTTCTTCTAATCCTAAAAGCACTCTTATGTAATCAGAAACTCAACATTACACTAGATAAAAATATAAAAATCAAAGAAACTACAGGCATAATTTTCCTGTTAGACCCAGTACCACAACATTTTCTACATAACTGTTTTGTTTCAAGACTTCTTAATAAACCATATAGATATCTGCTAAAAACTACTCTAAAACATATTCATCAAATTACAAACTGGCTGTCATGGTTTTGTTAACAACAGATTTTATGCTAGCATACATCACAAAACAATATTGATTGGACTTCTATACTAAAATATATTTTTTATAGAGAAAAACCACTAGCTTTAAACACTGACCTATCATCCTCAGCAATCAAGAATTTTAAGATTAAACTGCTATCTGAAGAACTTTCAACTTATCTACTACTGCATTAGAGAAATAGGAAAAAATATCCAAGCCACTTATGCCCAAGATGTCATAGTGCCTCTGAGGACATTGTTCATTTATTAACTTGTATCTGAAATCACATATGGTTTTCAATTCTAGTTAGACAAACAGTATATGAAACTTCATGAAAATTGGAAATACTATGTTTGCACTTAGATGCTTTCATCAAAGCATTTATTACTACACATATAACTAAGCAGATACTACTAGGACTCATTACTAGAGACATTTTAACACCTTTTGATACAAATAACCATAGGCACAAATATGCTTCACTAATACATTATAACATTATTACAGAAATATACAAAACAATTTGGTTAGTTTCCAGAAAGACAAGTCATGATTCAATTCTTCCAATCCTGACCCCAATACAGACTCCAATACTAAACAAAACTAAGCCTTTGGCCTCATCTTTTATAGAAAAAAAACTAGTAAAATACATAAACAATGGACTAACTTCTCTAACGCATCTTCTCAAAGACTATAGGTTTAATGACTATTCTAGCAAAGAATAGGTCAAGAGTAAAGTAACTCTTACCCCCATCTCTCAGAATATAGTTTTTTCACATGTATTCATCTTATATATATATAATTGACTATAAATAAAAGAGATAGAGGATAGACCTCTCTTTAAAAAAAAAAAAAAAAAACAAATAAAAAAAAAATAAAAAAAGATTAGAATAACATTTTAAATAAGGTAAGTATATTACTTATATAGTAAAATTTTACAAGAAATTTTTATATTAAAACTTAAAAAATAGGTTTATAAACAAATTTTGAAATATTATTGTTACAGATAATGATTACCTGTAGTGTAAATTAGCAAATCCTTTCGAATATTCTTAGTAACTATTTTTAATATATTTTTCTTTTCAAAATTTATTTAATTGGTTAAAAATCTTTTTTTTTAAATAGACTTTTTATTACTTTTAAGATATTATTGCTTACAATGTTTTAGAGTTTGTTGATTGAAAAATTGTTAAAAATGTTTTTTAATAAAGTTTATTTTAGCATATTGGTTATTTTAAATAATTATAACCAAGTACTGCACATTGTATTTTTAATTTTTCAAAGAAAATACTATTTGTACTCCCACTTTGGCTATTTATATCCCCTTTCCAGTAGTTGTTAAAAAATAAAATCTTTTAGTTTAAAATGATAGGCACTAATATTCATTCTCTTCAGTTTTGCTATTCGTACCCTCTTCTATATAAATAAATAATTTTTATTGTAATATAAGAAGGTAATTTCATGCTTTAAGTTATAATATTATTGACGCGCATACTATATATTGTCTTGTATCAACGATTATATCATGTAATATTTGGTTAAATATTTTTTTTTATAAAAATAGGAAGTATAAATAACCAAAATAGTAAATAGCAATTCCTTTTTTTAAATAAACTTTGTTCGAAAAAGTAATTCTTTATCTTGAAAATAATGTTCAAATTAATTTACAATTAATCTAATATCATTAATGTACACTGTATAAAGAAGTAAATTATATATATATATGATAAACAAATTATAAATATTCAAAATAATATTATATAGTTAATTTATCACTAAATAAAATATATTATCATGAACTTCTTTTGTATTTTAACAGATTCTCCTGGGCCTATATTAAGAGTATTAACAATCAATTAAACACGTAATAATTTTAAAAAAAATTTTTTAAATAGAATTTATTACCTCTGATAATGTCTTATAAGATAATATAGGCAATTTTGTGTCATCTTGAGTAATAATCTCGTACCTAATTGGAAGTTCCTAATAATAATCCAATCCAATCCAATCAATGTAGTAAGAAATACCATTAAAAATAAATTATCAATAAATAATTATTACGAATACTAACACAAGTTAATAATACCTGAATTGGTGGACATAAATCTACAGGAAGATATCTTCCATGATTTTGAAAGAATACTTCTCTTTGTTGAGTTTCCTCTAAATCCATAAATAACAAACCAATTATCAATTAACAATTAATAAAACATAATTTTTAAGAAAGTTTTGAAAACAAACCAAGGTATAATCCTTCTAATTTGTTTGAATAATCTTCCACCAATTTTTCATGTTGTTCTTTAACTTTATGACGTCTGTCAATTTCCACTATCATGTGATCATATGCCCTGGCAAATTCTTCATACCTATAAAATAAGTTTATTATTATTCATATGTATAGATACACATATATAGAGCCTATAGATAACGCATACCACATGTTAAGATTTAATAATTCATCTAGTAAACGATCCACTATTACGGAACCTTTTTCAAAGTCAGCCTATAAAATAAGAAAAAAAAAATAAGAAAAGAATAAGAACAAAATAGTTAGTGGTTGACAATGCAGTATTTTTACTAATCTTTTTTTTTCCTTCACGATAAACATACTTCAAGTTCTTTAATTGTGTTTGAAATATTTTCAAAACTACTTCCAAAACCATCCAATTCAGAAAACAATTTGTTTGCTTCATCATATGAAGCACGATAAATATGATTTATAACTCGAACTTCTTCACTAAAAATTTTAAAATTGGATCAAATTCGAGTAAATAAAGAATTATATATATGATGTAATACCTTAATGATTCAATATATTGAAGTCCTTCCTGCAATACTTGAATAATTGATGGAAGTAGACCAGTATCATACTCAAGAACTAGAAGTAAAACTCATAATTCAATATATAGAAATTATATAAAGTATAAATAAAATGTATACGAAAGTTACCCGAAATATCGAGATTTAAGCTAGAATCAGTATGCGATTTACATGCTCTATTATATATAAATATAAAAAAAATCACATCACCAAAAGAAATTATAATTTGAAAAAAAAAGACTATAGCCTTTTAAAAATATAACTAACTTTAATGCAGCAGAAACTTGATCATAATTTCTTGCCAATGAAACTAATGTCTCAGCCATAGAATGAGCTTCTTGTTCAAGAGCTATAAACTTTTCACGAGAAAAATCTACACCAGATTTTTCAAGAGAGATATTATTACTTAAAAGCATTTCATCTAATTGTTTCTGTTGAATGTTGACATGTTCAAGGATTTTAGAACTATTTATATAATATTGCTGAAAAAAAATAAATAAATAAACTAATAATTAATAAATGATTTATTAATAAAATATAAAATCATATGATTTATAATTTACCTGAATAGCAAATACTTCCTCTTGTGTTTTTGATTTCAAATCTTGAACACTTTGTTCTTGTACGTAATCATATAAATAAACTTTTTCTTCGAAATCTTTTCTATTATTTTTTAGATCAAATTCTACATCCTTTTCCAGATCAACTAAAAAATTACTATTATTTTCACGAGCCATTGCTCGTTCTATTGCGATCGCATTTTCTCGAATAATAGAATCTACACGTTTATGTCGTAAACCTTCTAAAGTATTATCAAGTTTATCGATTATAATGGATAATTCTTGTTCTTTATTCTTTAAGGAAAAATAAACGAATCAGATCAAAAAAGATCAAACGAGATCAAAAGACTAGAATGATATTGTAATAATTTATACCGAATAAAATTCGTGTAAAATTCCGTTTTGCTTTTCAGCGATTTTTTTAAGTTTTTGAACAGACTAAGGAAAAAAAACACAAGAATTAA
The DNA here is from genome assembly GCA_910591915.1 of Cetraspora pellucida. Classification (NCBI taxonomy): domain Eukaryota; kingdom Fungi; phylum Glomeromycota; class Glomeromycetes; order Diversisporales; family Gigasporaceae; genus Cetraspora; species Cetraspora pellucida. The sequence continues at coordinate 21,690 of CAJVQA010000695.1, forward strand.
TATTAATCCAATAAGTACATATAGTAGTAAAAACAAGCCAGACTAATAACAAGATACCTGAACTTGCACACCTAATTCACCCCATAAGAAACGAAGTTTTGGATATATAATTTCAATGTTCTCAACGTCATTTCTACATTCTTTTACAAGGTTATCAGTTTTATGACATAATTTTTCACCAGCTTGTAACGCTTTTTGGGATAGTGAAGTTAAATTTATTAATTTTGATTCCATTTTAAATAATAAAAAAGAAAGATTTTAAAAGCCAAACTAAATGGAAGAAAACAAATGAGAATATTTATGATTGAATTTTAGAACAGTTTAGAACAGGAAAGTGAATTTAAAAGCCATACTTTGTATAATTCACGTAGCACGAAAGAACATTTCTGTGATACGTACATACATTTTCTGTTGTACTAAAAACAGTCGATCATTGCAGTGTTGTTACTTGATAATGTCCGGGCGCCGTGTAACTGACTTTGAATAATCAGCTTTAGGTTTAACTTTAATAAGTTAGATGGTCAGGATTGTTGATTTTTCTGAATAGATTCTAAATAAATAAGTTATATAGTATTTTAAAAAATTCCAAACATTTAAAATTTGAGAAAATTAACATGACTGATTTTTTTTTATGATTTTCAGAGTTCACGGAAGTTTACAGAGAATCAGCCGATTATATAATAATTCTGACCAAATCGCAGAATTATCCGGAATTGATTGTCCCTGAGTAAGTTACGTAAATTATGAATTACCAAAAAAAAGATAAGTTGGGTCATTTTGTCTTACATTAATGCTAGCAAAAATTAATATATTAAATTAATATATGTATTAAATTTTATGATAACTTACTGGGTATACTATGATAAGTTACCACTAACAACTCTGATGGTAGCCATATCGATAACAGCTGGTAGATAAGTACCAATTAAAGTATATATGTATATATTTAAGTTGCTTCAATTAAATTTTTTCTTATTGCATGGGTACAGGCATAATTAATAAATGTATTATGTATCATTATATTTGCAAAAATATTTAAGTTGCATTCTCTCACTCTCTAAAAAATATACACTCAACAAGAAATACAAAATGGGCCCAAAACTCGCCAAAAGCTAAAATATCATTTGACTTCGAATAAGAAAAAAGAAAGAGCTTAAAAAAAACACTAGGTTATTCAGAAAGTTTCCTGGAATAAGCCTCTCTAAATAGGCAATCTATACCGCAGGATACTTAACTATCCTCCTGATTGCGAACGCAAGAATGGCTTAAGAGAAAGGAATTGATATTGAAAATGTTATAAACAATGGCATTGATGCCAAATATATAGAAAATATGAAGTAATATCGGTACGTACAATATATATTATTTAATTTAATAAATAATCATATCGATATAGCAATAGTGGCTATGTGTTAATTTAGAAACAATTTCCAAAAATACTATGTTGTTTTACGTAGAAGTTATTTTTAACAATTTTACTTACATTTTTTAAAGAAACATTAAAGCTAAGTTTAGGTTAGGATTACTTTGTTGATGCAGTATTTGAATACTAATGAATCTTTAGTTGGTTTAAAAAAAGGTCCAGATAATCTATACTACTGTCCTATTCCAATTTTCAATGTCCGCTTCCCGTATCAAAAAAAAAAACCTAAGTACGTTTGTATAGAGGATCGAGAATTCCTCTATAAATTCTGTATTTAATTTAGTTACAAAAAGCATATCGTATCCCATTCTGCATTCTGTCTCCATTTAACAATTTCATATTAGAGAGTACAGTCACAAAATTTTTCTTTTATATAAATAATATCTAATAATTATTTATGTTAATTTAGGTCGTGTATAACTTTTTTATATGTAACCATGAATGCTAATCTAACCCTAAAAAAAGCACCCCAGAAATGTTTAAAATTTTACATCAACCGATCTTAGCTTTAGTGTTAGCCGTAATAGCTACTGTTAAGAAAAGCAACTAACATTAAATGGTAGCTAATATTTGAGATCAGGCAGAATTCTAGTTTACGAATATAAGTTACTGATAGTTTTTCATGTTATTACAGATTGTAAATTCAACATTTTTATGGTGAAGATGAGAGTTTATCAAAAGTAACAACCAATCTAATCGAAGTAATTGAACAGTCTCTGCTTTAACGTTAATGTTTACGGATAATCAATACGTACGTAGCAATAGCTGCTTAGCCATAGTTTGGATCATCTAGCTAAGCCAGCAGATTATGTAAAACAATTACGTACGTACGTACGTACGTACGTATCATGTTTAAACGTATCATACAAAAATGGAAACTAAAATCCTTTTACGTACGTACGTATACCGATATGTATTTACTCTAATTTTCCATATATTCGATAATCATAGACTCGATCAATTTTTAAAGTCGAATAAAGTTCCTTAAAAACGTTAATTACAATCTTTATACGTACTGACTAAACTCCACTATTAGATGCACATTTTTTTAAAATGTAATTTAAAATAAAGTAGAAATTGATATGTACATAGTTGTTAGATAAAAAAGAATATATTTGTTAAATAAGATGTAACAATAAATACACAAATAAATAAATGCACAAATAAATAGAATTGTGCGTTTCAGGAAAGAGTTTTCTAAACCAATTGTGAATGATATACATGTTGTTAATGTAAATCTAAATTTGAACCATTCTAACTCCTCAATTCCTATATGTAATTCAATTCTTATAATTCTTATTGATTATTTGTTAATTATAATGATACCATGAGCATTATAAAAGTCATTATAAAAGTTAAAAGGGATGATAAAAATAAAAAAGGAGTTTAATTAAAATATCAAAAAGGAAAGAGCATTCACGTAAGCTAAAGAAAATATTATTTTTAAAGATAATAAGATGATTCTCTAAAATACGAAATCAATCAAAGATTAATATACTGTTTAAAATGAGCAATTCTTAACACACGAGTATATACAATGAAATTAAATTCAAGAATCAGCCCACAAAAATGCCACAATTTTATGATAAAATTTTGAAAAAAAAGAATTTTGTCTTTAACAGAAAGTTTGCAAGGTCGTATTGATCAAATCATGTGAAGAAAAAAAAGTTTATAACAAAATGTACATACGTACAGAAAAAAGTAAATTTACAAAGCTTATTCATATTTTAAACTACTATATATCAGTTAATAACGCCGATGTAACGTTAGCCTATCGTTATGAACAAGTAATTTTTAATGTAACATATCTATAAATATTTAATCACGTGTTGAATTAAACCTTCTCCCAAATATATAAGTCTCCAGTTGTTTCGTAAATATTTTTTCTTTGTTTCGAGTGGCAATAGTGTGTTTGATATCAGTAAACCATGAAATTTTTAAGCTTATTTTCAACGATCTTTATAGTACTTATTACAAGAGTTTTGGGCTCTGAAGTAATATCATTAGAAGCTTCTACTTTTAATCAAACTATTTCTAAAGGAAATTGGTAGGTATTTGTTTTGTGTATGTTTCTATATCCTTTTTTATTAAGATTTCTTTTTTTTCACTATAATAAAAGGTTTGTTGATTTCTTTGCACCATGGTGCCCTCATTGTCAGGTTCTGGGTAACAGAATTTCTAAATCTTTGACCGGTAGATTATTTTGAATCAGTCTGAAATTTTTATACTATCTATATGCATTTTTTTTATTTATAGAGCCAATATTTTCGAAATTGGCTGCTGAACATGGTGATTCTTTTGAATCAAAGGATTTTCACTTAGCCAAAGTAGATTGTACACTGAATGGAGGTAAATAAATATCTTTATATATTATTGTTATTGTGATCTGTTTGTATATATATATATATCATCAGTTCACATGTATCAATTCATACGTATCAACGTATCAGCAATTCTTATATCATTTATTATATACTAATTGATTTTGATAAAATTTATTTCAATTCTAGATTTGTGTGAATTGCATGAAGTAGAAGGTTATCCCACATTGAACTTGTAAGATTGTCCGACGATCTATTATATTTTGTTATTTAATTTTCCATTATACAAATTCATTAAACTTATTTATTAAACTTATTCATTAAATTTGTCTTATTATAGATATAAAAATGGTGTTAAAATAGATGGATATCTTCGAGCCAGAGATTTTAATTCTTTGTTAGAATATGCAAAGACAAAATCTGAGGAGGAATATGATTCCAAACCTTCTAATGATAATACTGATGTAGCGATAGCACCTGAAGAGGTGGATATTCCTGATGTTGATTTATCTCCACCAAATCCATCTGGCTCTGTTGTATCTTTGACTAGTATCAATTTCGATGATTTAACAAAATCTGGTCCTTGGTTTGTAAAATTTTTTGCTCCATGGTGTGGTCATTGTAAAAACTTGGCTCCTACTTGGGAAGAATTGGGTCATAATTTACAGAATAAAGTTAATGTTGGAAAAGTGGATTGTACAACTGAGAAAGGTATATATTATGTATACATGTTATATATGTACATGTTATATATATACATGTTATATATGTACATGTTATATATGTACATGTTATATATGTCGCGCGAATTTTTTCTTGACTAAAATTAAATCTTTATTTTGACTAAAATTTTAAAAAGAACTTTGCACCAGATTTAAAATTCAAGGTTATCCAACTTTGAAACTGTATCCTCACATTCAATTGACATTATATTATTACTTTAAATTTACATTATATTTTCATAACCATTTAATAATTTTACAGTATAAATGGTGCTGATGATGTCACTGATTACAAAGGATCAAGGCAATTACAAAGCCTTCAAGAATTCGTTGAGCAAGTTGCATCTGCCCGTTTAGTAGATATAACTTTGGATGATTTTGATAAAGCCAAAAAGATCGATGATGTATTCTTTATTTATCTTTATGATGAAAAATCCCCTGCAAAAAATTTAGTATGATTTATTTATTATTTTTTATTATGTCATTGAAATTATTCGTTTTTTTTTTGTTTATATTAATTTTATTTTCTTTATCAGAATATTATGAAAGGATTATCTCGTTCTTTCTTTTCGGTTAAATTCTATTCTAGCAAAGATCCTAAACTTGCTACCTCGCTAAAAGTTTATACTCTTCCATCTTTAATAGTCATAAAGGATGATCTCCAAAACAGTTACACTTCCTTAAATTCTGTTGATCCTTTCGATGATATTGTACCTTTAAAAACTTGGGTTCAATCGGAAAAATATCCATTAGTACCTGCCATAGATTCGGAAAATTATGAAGATATATTGAGTGGTGATAGATTAGTGGTTTTAGGTGTATTGAGACCAACTGATGTTAGACCCTTCATTAAAGCTAAAAATACTTTAAAAGCTGTAGCAAAACTTTATCATCAACAAACTAAAAAACGTGGAAGTTCTGAAGACAATCGTGGTGTACTATTTGCGTGGTTGGATGGTGACAAATGGGAAAATTATATTTATAGTATTTATGGTTTAAGTAAGAAGGATTTACCAACCGTTATAATTTCTGATCCTCTGGTAAGTTATTTTCCATTAATTATTATTATTGTTTTTTAAATGAATTAAATCGTAACAATATTTACAATAATGTTTACAATATAATATTTACAATAATATTTACAAAAATATTTACAAAACAGTCTAGTGAATATTTTGATACCTCAAAAAGCGGTGACAAACTCACATTAAGCCATCAAGCACGATTACTTGAATCTATTAACGACGCAAAACTCGGTAATCTTGAAGGAAAGAGTACAATTGGATTTACGGAAAAGATGTTTAGAGTAATTTGACGTGTTTTGGTTTTTTTTTCATTTTTGTTTTATTTAATTCTCGTGGTTCTAACTTTTGTTTTTAATTAGGGTATATTTTCAATGGGCTCTGAAATTCAGGTAATTAATATTTACCATTTTTTTTAAAAAAAAAGAAAAAATACGCAATTTCATTTTTATTAAATAAATTTTATTTATATATATTTATTTATTTATTTATAATTAATTTGAATAGAAAACATTTGCTTATCACCCATTACTCTCTCTGGTATGTTTGGTATTGATATTTGGTATATTTTGGAGGAGTTGTTTAATGCCGCAAACGCGGGATGGTCGCTGGCGAGACTTTGAACGAGGATATGATAAATTTGAATAATAGGCAAAAAAAAAAGGGGGGATGTTTATTTTACAGGTTTATTTTGGGTGTTAAAATAGATTTATTATTATACTATTTTGTTTGGTTTGAAAATTATAAAATTTAACTATAACTATTTTTGTATGATTAAAGATATAGAACATCAATCATTATTTACGTAAATTTTATTCACTAGATACATTAATGGTGTAATTTAATGTTTAATACATTCAAACTTCTTTAAGTGCACTTCCGGCGCTAGTCATTGACGTGCTTAGAAAACTTATAATAATTGTCCAATCAAAATGACTTTTCGGAAATTTCACTTTACAGAAACTCGTTTTTGTGTAATTTTGTAAGTTTACGTACTAAAATATTAAAATATTAGTTTACTGGTTAAACGCGTTATTATACGATGATCATAACCATAAGAAAGTTTATTTTTACACAAGTTATTCAGGATAACGGTTTGCATATATCGATATATTCTAAAAAATTTTTATTAATCTATGTATTTTAGCGTTAGAATTTAAATATTGCAGGTTTACCCTTTATGGCATCATTGATTTTTAAAGCATTTTCTTTGGACATTTCTTCTCTTATACTTTGTTAGTAATTGCTAAAAATAAATGGATTTTTATAAAATTATGAAAAAGATATTTTGATATTCCTAAAAGATAAAATAGCTCTAAAAGGACGCCAAATCTTGCAATATTTAATAATTCCCATCTTTCTGAATACGATATAGGGATTTTAAAGAAAAGTATATCATAGATTCTGTAAGTTTTTATATGAATAATGTCCGTAAGGTATACTGAAACGAAGTATTCTAAAAATATAAAACTTAGTAGTATCTTTTATATATATATATATATATATATAATGCCATAGTAGAAACTTTAAAATACAAAGTAGAAATTTAATTACAAAAGAAAATTTCTAAAATAAAGATTTCTAAGTTATATTTTTGTTACTAAAATAGACACCCAATGTGATATTACATCTTCTATTTTCTAATGAGTATTATAGATAATTATTTTAAATTATTTTCTAGTTAGAATAGATTGAAGAAAATCTTAGATAAAAGTCAAAACATTATATAAAGCATGTAGTTATAAAAAAATCTTGTAAAAATCATTTGTTAATAGAATGTGTAATGTTAATAAGAGTATGTATTGTAGGATAATAAATTTTTGTATATTTAGTTTTAAGTGTTATATTTTGAAAGAGTTTTTATTGATATTAGAATATATTACATATAGATCATAAATTTTAATAGTATCAAACAAGAAGATTGTTGGCAAAATTAATTATAAATTGTTATAGAGAAGGTGCCAGATAAGATATATAAGATTAATTAGTAATTAGAATTAAAAGAGTTAGTTATAAAGTTTATAATTATAATGAGAATAAATAATGCTAATTTATTAGATATTTGAAGAGAAATGAATGTTAATTTGATTATATTAAGAATTGATTGATTGATATTAATATTATTGTTTGTACAAAAAATAAAATAAAGTGTATCTTTAAGATTTGCATAATAAAAATATATTAATATAGTATATAAATAAGAATAATAAATATTAAGATTTTTATATTAAGTAGGTTGTCAATTAGAATTTTAATATAAAAAAAGTATTTTTGTATATTGAATTTTATGAATTTGATTATTTGAAAATTAAAAATCTAATTAATTTCTAAAATATTTTAAAAATATTTTAAAAATATTTAAATATAAATCATAATAAAAGTCCTTGAATTGCAATGTTATAATTAATAAAAGTGTAAATTTTAAATAAGATTAGATAATTATTTAATAAAAAATAACTTAAAGCAATAAATAGTAATAGTTTAAAAATAGGTTTATAGGTTGGGCTTTATAGCTTAATTGTTAAGCTATTGACCTTCTACAAACAAAATCAATAGTTTGAGTTAGGTTAAAGGCAAAATCTAAAGATTTTAAACTCTAAAATAGAAACTAAATCAAATATAAAAGGTTCTATTATATAAAATATTGTGCAGATAAGTTTTCTAGAAAACAAAATAGCATCAACATTTTGCATTCAACTTGCAGTGTATTTGATTGAAAGAGTAATACTAATGTAATTAAAACTGAAATAGTAAATAAAGTAAAATATACAAAAAAGATCTGTAGTAAAAGATTTGTTTAACCAAAATTGAATAATTTTTAACAAATACTATAAATCTTAAGGAAACAGAACTAATTATTATACATTACAACATCATTGATAGTTATTATACTTGTATGCAATAAGTCAAGATTTCAGGTCTTCTTGCAGTATCAAGCTAGAAGTATAGTAATATGATGACAGTAGTACACTTATAAGTAACTGCAAGAAGCAATTATATCTATATTACAGTCAAACCAACTATAGAAGTACATTAAAAAGAGTGCATAATAACTACAGATAATAATTTAAAATTTTGATAAATTCAACTATATCAATTAGTATCAATATATAAAGAACTATATATATCAAATTGGTAGTAAGAAGAACAAGAAACTGCTAAAGTCAATTAATTTAAAAGACAAGAAAAATTATTACAAGAAATAGATAGAAGGATTATAGTCAGATAAAATTAGAGAATATAGTATAATAAGATGACTATAGCCTTACTTAAGTTAAGTAATAATAATTAGAATATTATAATTTTAATAATATAATAGAAAATATAAATATAATGTCATATTGGGTAACTATACTTATTTTAATATAATAATACAAATAAAAATATAAAAATTGTAATAACATTATTAAAGTTAATAAACAAAATTTTTTTTTTTTGTTTTCGCTAAGGCCTTTAGTTATCAGTAGCTACTGCCTTTATTGTAAATTCAATTATGATTATATAACTTGTACAAGGTTAACCCTATACTACACTAGCAGATAGCACTCAAGCTTCTGTACACCTAATTAGATGCCATTGTTAATCTGTAGTTTTTTCTTTAACTACAGTAATAACAGAAGCTGCTCAACTATAGCATGATAACTATAACTTGATAGGTTCTATACAAAAATCTACACAAGACTTAACAAAATACAAAGTGATTTGGAATTTTAAGGCAGAGGCAACAATAGATAATATATGAAGATAC
>CAJVQA010000696.1:0-30924 GCA_910591915.1 Cetraspora pellucida
GCAGCCAAAGTAGGTTTACTTAATAAAAAATTGAGAAAAGAGTAATTATGTTTAGAGAAAATTTGGTACAAGTGATCGTCGGGAAGAGTTAATGATTTGCGAATTTAAAGTACTGTTGTTAGCTATGCAAAGTTGTTCAAGATATATAATATTTGATTGTCTAAGTTGCTTTTTAAAAATTAAATATTTAAAATACTGAAATAAAATTGATTCTAGTGACTAACCTCTACTACTAATTGTATAAGATTATGTAATATTAGGATTGGCTAAGATTACTAAGTCAAGGTAGATAAAAAGTTAAATAATTTTGAAGTTTATGAGTATCTATTAGGGTCATCAATGATTGGTTTAGAATGGTGTAAAATATTAATAGAAAACTATGAGTTATTTTGTAGTTGTTAAAGTCTAATTTGAGTTGTAATACCAAGAAGGTTAGAGTTGTTGATTCATTAAAGATAATTAGAAATATGATACTAGAGTTGAATATTTCATATATTATAAATATTATATAAATATAGGTTAAGCATTGTGTTATTTAGTATGGATCTAAAAAGATGAGACTTGTGTTTTGCTACAGTAAGGTATTTGGATAAGATTTAATTACATATAGTATAAGAGAAAATAGTGTTATGTAATTGATATTCCAAAGTTGAAATGATTACTGTATTGATAATATAAGCAATTTGTTTATTAGAAATTTTTTTTGTGCTGGTGATGTTGATAAGATTATAAGCCTCTTCTTTTATTAGTTTGATAGTTTGGAATTATTTGTTATTAACTATAAACCAATATCCAAGAAACTTAAAGAGTTGATTTTTAGTAGAGTAAATTAGAGATCTGAAAAATCATATAAAAGTGGTAAAGGAGTTTGTGGCTAGAATAGACTTTGTTAGGTTAATCTGAATATTGGCTATTTGATAAAAGAATGTAGCAGTTTTAGTTATTAGGTTAAGCTTCTCTTTGGACTTTGCAATTCAGAGAGTGTCATTCATATAAACTAGAACTAATACAGATGTTTTTAAAGTTTGAATTTAAAATGAGTATAAGTTGGTTTTCCAAGATGCAGATAAAAAATAACCTAAAAATTGTGAAGTAATTTTATGAATTAGAGGATCATAATAGATTTTTTAGAATAATGAAGTTATAGTTTCTCCTTGATCTATATCATTTTTAACTGAATAAAAGTTGGTAAGACCAAAATTAGATATAACTCAGCTTTAGTAATCAGTAAGAAGATTAGTGAGTATATTAAAGAGGGTTTGAGGCATTGATATCCATTTAAAAGACTTAGTAAAAAGTTTTAAATTGACAGAATTATATGCTTTGCTTATGTTTTAAGACAGAAGCTATAATTGTTTGTTGTTGTAACTAGTATTTTCAATAATATTGTTAAGTATATATATTGGAATAGATGTGCTGTTGCCAGTTAAAGCAATATAGTTGTAAGAAAATAGAATAAAATGTTGTATGAATATTAAATTAAGATGATTAGTAAGAAGTTTTGTGTATAGTTTTTTAATATGTTTAACAAAACTGATAAGTCTTGTATTAGAAAGGTTTCCATCAAAGATAGGTTTTTTAGATATTGAAGTTTATTATTTTTTTTATAATTTTTATATCTAATAGTTTATAAAGTTTATAATATTTTAGGCATGTAACATTTTTTTAATATTTAGTTAAGATACCTAAATATAATTTTGCTATAAACATAAAAGTTGAAAAACTATTAGTCTTATTTATTTTGAAATATATAAGTATATAGCAAAAAAACTTAATTAATGTTTTAGTTTTAATATCAGATATATTAAAACACTGCTAATATTTAATTATTTATAAGATTATTACTTTATTCTTTTTATTATTATCAAAGTAAACAGTAAATTAAAAATTTTAGGATTAATTTTGATAAAATAAAATTAATTGGTTTATGACTTTTTTGTAAATTTTTTAAAGATTTACTTGCAATATTATTTGAGTTATTTAAAAAATTACTTAATAAAGAAAAATTATCAGACTCTTTATTTCAAATTGTTATAATATTATTATTATTAAATAGCTAATATATTGAATAATAATAATTCTTCTAGAGGTTGTTTAATATTTATTTCTTTATTATCATTAACAAATGAAAGTTGTTTAAATCTATCTTTAGCTGCTTTTTTAATAATTGGTAATTGTTTATTAAAGTTATTTTCAAGAAATATATTTATAAAATTTATGCTTAATTCTATATTATTTTTATTACTTGTACTATTTTTTTATTAGTAGTACTATCTTTTTTTATTTTTATTTTATTTTTTATTTTTTTTTCCTTAAGCAGTTACAGTAGTACTTTATTAAACTATTTGTAGTTATATATATAAATACAGAATATTATTTAACTTATAAGTCTATTAATATCTGACTACCCAAATAGTATCTAAATGCAACCTGCCATACTAATTCAATTAGGACTAGAAATTATAACTTGTTTGATCTTATTCTACAATAGGATACCACCAATCTGAAGACATCTTCTTATAAAGAAAAGAAAAACAAAAAAAAAAGAAAATAATTTTAAAGTTGAGAAAGAGAAAAATAAAAATAGAGAGTAAAATAAAACTAACAAAAAAAGAAAACAAAACTAATCTATAAGAAGAATAAAAGAAAAAATTTGCTAATAAGATAAAACTCTATTCTATAATTGCTGCTTGCTACAATGTTTTCATATTTTTATAGACTATGCTTATTTTTTAGAAACTAGGTACTCTTAACCAGAATAAAAACTGTATTTACTTGTAGGACAGAGTTTGAGCTAGGCACTTTCTATATAAGTAAAATCTTCAAATAAGTAGAGTACTGTGCCAAGGTTTGGAGTGCACTTAAGTTGTCCAATTCTTTATAAACTTCTGTAAACATTTTTTTAAAAAATATTATGCACATAATCTCAGAATATATGCATATCTCAATATATTTTTGGTTTTTAAATTAAATCTTTTTCTAATCTGCTTTACATGATTAGCTGACTTATATGTTTGTTGTGTTCCTTATTTGTTATGTCCAAACAAGCATATAACCACAAAAGGAAGTAATGCATAATGTTGATCTTTTGATAAGAATAAGCCAAATACTCACTTTTTAAAAAAAAGAAACCAAAAAAAAAAGATGAAGAGGTGATATAATATTATTGCAAAGCTTTAAGTTAAAGAGAGTTTCTTTAGTTGTTTTTCTTTTTTTTTGCTTCTAATATTCTTAACCAGAGAACTGATTTTGTCTTTTTTTGCTTCCAGAATATCTTTTCAGTTTGGATGCTAAATATATAAGAGAGTTCACCAGACAAAAAGCTTAATCCAAGGCAAGAACTACTTAAGTTTTGCCTACTTTTCGATGTATTACATATTTAATCTTGACAGCAAGTTTACTTAATATAAAACCAAAAATATTATTTACTTTGAAGCCAGAGTCTTCAATATATTTTTAGTGCCAACTTGGTCTAAGTGATTGTCAGAAAGAGTGTATACTTTTTTTTTTTTTTTTTTCTAATTTATTGTTTTTTATATTATTGCTTATAATATTTTTACTTTCTGTTCTATTACTTTTTATATAATTATTATCAGAACTATTATTATTTAAGTATTTATCTTTGCTATCTTTCTTTCTATATCTTTACTTTTTAAACTTTTATTTTCTGAATTATTATGTTTTAAAAGTTCTAAAAATAGCTTTTCTTTATGCTTATATTTTGATAATGATTGTCCTTTACTTATATTAGCACTTTTTATATCAGCTAAGACTATTTAGTTTTAAGATTAACATATTTCTCATTACATTTTAGAAAATAACATAGTATCTTTTTTTATTTATATACTAGTTCTGTACTAGAAGTATTTTTTTCAACAAATAACATTATTATTTATTATTATATTTTTAATATTTTACTAAATTTTTGATAAGTTGATATGTAGTACAAACAACTGTCTTAAATATTTTGTAATAAATGTTTTATATATTTTTATTTTTTTTCAGTATTAAGATAATTTCTTTAGTCTTTTGACTTTTTATTTTTTATTTTTTAAATGTTAAAGTAAATACATGCAACCTAGGATTTTATTGATAGTATCAGTTGACCAGCATCTGTTAACATAACAGTGCAAAGGTGATCATAAAAAAAGTGTACAATTAGCCACTTGTACAACTTTAGTTTTTGTCAAATTTAAGTAGTTCATCTGAAGGTTTTACACTAGTTGCTATATCTAGAACCCATCTGTAAGACCTCTATTTAAACATTTTGATCTCATATCTACTATACCCTACCAACAACTTCAATAAACTGATAAAGATATGCCATGATCACTAAGTCATGTTTAACTTTGTACTAAACCTACTAGTGTATTCTGTATCCTATACTTATAGCTTACCTAGTATTGCTTTGGCCTAAACTATCACTTGCAGTTAGGGCTAACTATTAAACTACTTTTATTCTTGTAAGGTTCACCTAAAACTTTAGTACTTATCTTTCTAATATCCTCTTTATCATCCTCTACTAACTGCTACTTAGAACCAACAGAACTTCTTAGACTTCCAATCCAGATAGCCCAGTATGATATATCTTAGTATTCTTTTTTTTTAATGATTCCAGTAGCCTAGTTGATTATGTGCTTTTTTATATATCTTACTATTCAGTTTATATGCCTATTCCTTTGGAGGTGTTTTATAGGCTTTCATCAGTTTGACAGTACTGTCAAAAGTTTTGTATTACCTCCTTACTTAGAATTTCCAAGTAGGTTTTCAATTTTTTGGTTTTTTTGCTTTTCATATCTGGTGGTCTTATTATTGGTTTGCACTAAAGTTTTATACAACATCAGTTATTAATATTCCTCTATATGAATGTAACATTATACTTAGCATAGATGCTCCAAGCTTCTATTTAAGATAGTGTAAGTAAAGGTTATAGATATACTAATTCAACTGATTGACAAAGACAGTTATCATAATACAGACTTATTTTTTAAAATTCATCATCTATAGGATTTGAACTCTAGACCTATCACTTGAAGGTTAACAACCTGATCACTTTATTAAGTTATTATACATCTTTTTTAACTTTTTATTTTTATTTTTATTTTTTGATATTAAGATGACCTCTTTGTTTTTTAACTTTTATTAATCACTTATCAGTATTGTGATTCAATGAACCACTACAGAGAGCATACAATTGGCTATATATGTAACTTTTCTATATTATTTATTTAAGAAGTCTGCTTGAAGGTTTTCTACTAATTGCTATATCTAATATCCCTGCTTGCATGTTCTACTTTAAACCCTCTAAACCTGTAATCTGTGTTAACTCACTGGGTTATATACAGATGCCCAGATCATCATCTCAATCTTAGAACTAATTTATTCTCGAGATAAACTCTCCAAAGCCTTCTGTATCTATTTTTATAACTGACTTAGGTATTACTATAGCAGAACTAACACTTGCAGTTAGGACTAACTATTAAACTACTATGCTCTTGTAGAGTTTACTTAGATCTCAGCATCTACTTCACAGCATAACCCAAGTAGTTTAATATATTTCTGCCTTTTCCTTTGCTTTTTTACTAAACTTCCAATCCAAATAGCCTATATAGAACTATGACCAGTCTATCAGTATATCAAATTAGCCTAATATCCTTTTCCTCCAGTTCATTTTAGTAGTCTGATTGGTGGTACTTCTGAGACTTCCAACCCAGAGGTTCTTGCCTATTTAGCTACTATGACCAGGTACTAGACTTGAATATCTATTTTGCTAGGCTAGCCTTTACAGTAAGGCTGTCAAAGATCCAGCTACTTCTCTACTTGGATCTTTCTAAATGGACTTTTTGTTACACAATTTTAATAAATTTAAATGGTCACAAAAACTTATTTAGTGTTTGTACTGCCTGATTTGTCAAATTGCATTCCTCTGTATAACTTCAACATTGTACAGATGCCTTATAACCTGTCAGTCATGCTGGTGTGACCATCATTACAGGTATCTTAATCTAATCATTTGTAACAGTTGTCATAATACAAATATTATATAGATGATTATACAAATTTTTGTCATCAATGAGATTTGAACACCCAATTTACTGCTTAAAGAGTTAAAAACCTGACCACTTCACTAGGTTGCTACATCTCTCCTTTTGACTTTTTATTAATACTTATATTAAATATATGTTTATATAAATATATATTTATATTAAACTATACAAACAAGTATATAATTAACTACATATATAACTTTTCTATATTATCTATTTAAAGAGTTTGTCTGAAGGTTTTTTATCATTTACTGTATTTGACAATTCTACTTAGATGTTTTATCTAAACTTTTTAATCTGATCCTAGTATTAACTACACTGAGTTAATTGATTCAGATTCTTTTATTTTAATCTTAAAACTATAATCTTTAAACTATTTTTATTCTTAAGATAAACTTATCAAAATTAGCCATATTTTTTTTTATTACTAATCTGGTTTAATGCTATAATTGAAACTAATATTTGCAGTTAGAGTTATTTATGAAACCATTTTTGCTTTTATAAAATTTATTCAAATTCTGGTATTTATCTTTCTGATGTTTTTTTCATTATCTTCTGCTAACTATAGCTTAGAATCAACAAACTTCTTAGACTTCCAATTTGAATGGCCCAATATGATATACTTATGTATTTTTTTTTCAGTGATTTTAGTAGCCTAGTTGGTCATATATTCATCTACACATCTTGTTATTTAGTTTATCTATAAAGGTGTTTTATGAACTTTTATTGGTTCAATAGCATTATTAAAAGTTTGTACTATCTTTTTATTCAAGATTTCTAAGTAAACTTTTATTTTCTTAATTTCTTAGTTTTTTATATTTAGTGATTTTATTATAGGTTTGTACTAAAGCCTTATGTAATATCAGTTTTTACATTTTTCTATATATATATAATATTATACTTCACATAAATATTTCAAGCTTCAAAAATCTAATAAGCCCTAATCTAATATACTTAAAATTACAGATATATAAATTCAACTGATTGATAAAAGACAGTTATCATAATATAGTTATAATTTTCAAATTTGTTATCTATAGAAATTGAATTTTAGATTTGTTATTTGAGGATTAACAACCTATTTACTTTATTAGATTATTATACTCCAAAATGGTTAATATATATAAAAACAATAGTACTAATATTTGTTAAAGAAATACAAATATACTTAAAAGTATACAAGAGTCAAAAAAATTATAAAAGAGAATTTAAAAAGTAATAAATGTAATAACATGAAAGAAACTGAAAAAAAAATATATGTTTCTTTATATATGCTATATATAACATTTTTTAAAAAAACTAAAATAAAGAAAATAAAAATAAAAAAATATTAATTAAAGATCTAATTTCAAAAGAAACATAAGACAGATTAATGCAGTTCTTAAATATAAAATTAAGATAACAATTTATGAATATAGTAGTAATAATGACCTAAGATATATTTTATAAACAAGTATAAATAATATAATCACAAATCAAGCAAATAAATAAAGAGTGAATAATAGTTAAATAACAGAAAAAAAACTGTCATTATTTTATCTTATATCTACCAAATAATGACAACATAACAGTAACATAACAGTAGTATAACAGCAGAATAACAGTAAAATAATAAGAGGTTTGTTAATACATATAAGTAACATAATAGTAATATAATAGCAAAATAATAGAACAGTTATATCCTAACAATCATTTGAACTAATATTTAAGTACTTTAGAAATTAACATATAATAAGTTTGTATTAATAATTTATTAATTTGTTAATAATGATAAATAACAAGATTGTCAAAATTAAAAAAAAGTAAATTATATTTAAGTACTTTAGAAATTAACATATAATAAGTTTGTATTAACAATTTATAAATTTGTCAATAAAGATAAAGTTGGCAAAATTAAAAAAAAGTAAATTATATTTAAGTACTTTAGAAATTAACATATAATAAGTTTGTATTAACAATTTATAAATTTGTCAATAAAAGTATCAGCTTGACCACCAAAAAGCAAATAATAATAATAATAAAATAAATAAATCAAAAATATTAGATAATAATAAAATATATAATTAATAAAAACATTAGAACAATAAATTATATAATTAACGTATTTTAAATATTTTTTTTAATATATTTTAGTTACCTAGTACTTGCTAAAATATATGTATGGATGGATTCAAGCGAAAAATCGATAGCATAAGTTTACTAACATGATATATGTGATAATTCAGGATTAGAAAATTTTTAGCTATTATTTAACTAATATTAAAAAAAAAAATGTTTTTTTAGTCATCAGAATTATAAGCATTAGAACGTCAAAGATGAAAATTTCGACCAATATAAAATCATCTCAAAAATTACAGGTGCAAACAAAAGGTACTGTATGTGATCGCTTGTCCACGAGTCATAAATAAATCGCACCTGGATCAACATCATTTCGTTATCGAGAAAGTGACATAATATCCACTAGAAAGAATAAAGACAATAAAATTCTTTTTTCGGCGACGACTTAATTGGTAGACACAAAATTTACGAAGTAAATCTTGACAACTTTTATTACACTATTACGTACAGTATGTACAGTACGTACAGTATGTATGCGTTGCGACTTTGTTTAAAAATCTAGTATACAAATAAAATTACAGAATAAGTAAGTATTCGTCATCATTTAAAAGAATAAACCAATTAAGCGTATACTGTATAAACAAACAGTTTTTTTTACTTAGCTATATACTACCATGCAACTTTAATATACAAAGTATGATCAGCAGCATCTAACGAACCAATCAGTTTGATTTTGGATTTCACCTATGAGTTCATACTACGTACGTTGCTGCACAAGAAACCAATACCTTTCTTAATCAAGAAACTCATAATTATTCCAGAACTTTTATCAATAATATTATCAATAATATTATGACGATTTCAAAATTACGCGAGGTAAACTTTTAATCATATTAAGAAATAATATTCGAATATTGGAATCAAATTTCAATTGATGTGGTGCATGATATAGTGAACGTTACGCGCCGAAACCTAATTTTATAATATATATATATAATTATAATGATCATCATTGAATAACTAGGCTTATGCATGGTAGCAATTGACAAACAACGAAATCATTCATTATCGATATGGTTTATTAAATAATCAAATTCGGAATAACATTATGAATAAAAACTTTTGAATTTTTTTTTTTTAAACCACTAATTATTTATTAACATTTTTTGCATGCACAACAGGTTGTTCGTTGAGAGGTTAACACGCAGTATGATAATCTTAATGACGTATTTTCAAGGGATTATCATCATGACGCAATCTCAATGACGTATTTTCAAGGGATTATCATCATGACGCAATCTCAATGACGTATATTAGCATGTACTTTAAACACGCGCACAATGAAGGTTCAAAAGTGGATGAAATAATTCCTTATCTCGAAAGATAATATTAGAAATAATTTCGGAAATTCATTTGCACATTATATATACGCACGTAGATATTTATAAATTTCATACCGAATTTCATACCATACCGAGAATTATAAAAGTTTATACTTAGTGGCTTGAAAGTAAATTGTGACAACAGAGATAGATAATTATTCAACATCAAGCACGAAAAAAATCACTTTTTTGTAATACATTTTTTGATAAGCTATTTACAACAAATCATTTTATTAAAAGCAGCTATTATTTAAAGCATCTATCTATTTAAACCACCTATTTAATCTATTTAATAACGATTATTTTGTCATGTGTTCTAAAACGATTTCTATTAAACGTTATGAATTGACATTGGCGCAATAATGACTCATTTTAACGTCAAATGTTGAATGAACCTTGTTATTGAGATTCTCTCCAGATAATTACTATATAATTTCCTTTTCTGATTGTATAAAAAAGAGCTTACGTTCATTATCGTCATTCGTCATTGTTAATCTGAATTCATACGTATCACATGATACTATTATTGTTTTTAGTACAATACTTGTGTCAGTTTTACAGAAGATTGTAAATATATATTATGTATATAAATAGTAATATCAATGTTCAGAAAGTACTATGTACGTAAATCTTTTAAAAACGTCATCGATACGTCACCGATAATAAGTTCCGAAAAAATCCTTTCGAATATAAAATTCATTTTTTCATTTTTAAAATTTTTGTGAGACTACCAAAAGTAGCATTTATTAAGTTGTGCCTGCATTCGATATTCCTAATTTTAATATATTATTATAACCGTCAAATAATCTATCACTCCTTTTTGTAAACACATTAAGTAAAATTTTAAAAATACCATAATCAGAACACACTTTCCCTGCATTATAATATATCTAGAGATTCATTCTAATATGTTATTTATCAAAACTTGTGTATTGAATGAGCGAAGCTTAGTAATTTCTATCGATATTGATTAAAAATTGATAAATTAAAAAAAAAATCCTATATTCGATATCATGTTTTCGAAGCAACTCAAGACATGCGTACTGTACTGTACATACAAACATATCAGGATGTATGTAAGTACTGTACAGTACAGACATATCAGGATGTAAGTACAGTACAGTACAGAGAATGTACGTAGTCATCATGTACAAATTATACAAATTATACAAATTATGCAGTTAGTGCACATCATATTTACATATATAGGAAATTTTAATCCGATTTGATTCCGCGACGTGACCTTATGGTTATATACGCGATGTAAAGGGCAGCACGTATACCCACAGAATTATATTGCAGGATTATATACCTTTAAATTCTAAAAATAAGTTTAAAAAATAATGATAAAATACGACATATAATCAATCAAAAACCTTGTCTAAATAATTTATATTTATTGTACAGATATTAATAAGTGATATATGTATGATTTGACGAAATACATGGATTATTAATACCGCACGATTGATTACGATATCTGCTAAACATCATAAGACTTGGAATGTTATGTATATCCTGAAAACTATTCACAAAACTACTCACAAAACTACTCACAAAACTAATCATAAAACTAATCACAAAACTAATCACAAAAATAATCACAAAACTATTCAAAGTTCAGCATCCCGTAACCATGCAAGCCATCATACCTAATTAGTGAAATTAAAAATCACTTTGTAATAGATTCATCTATTTTCGATCAATTAAAGGTGAAAACAAATTCAGTTCATCTATAAATATTACATCATTTCAAATAAGTGATGAAATAATAAAATTCTATAAATACTTTTTTTTTTGTGGAAATTCATTTATTTCTTACAATAATTACGTGTTTAAAGCAGGTTTCATGTTCTGATTGTTTGCAAAATTATTTAAGGTAAGCCAATAAAATTACCTTATATTTATAAGAGATAACATGTACGTATAGTGAGTTTAAGGAAAGAAGCGTGGATAAGGTCACGAGATAGCGCGGATATAACGCGGATATAATGCGGATATGAATTGTGAAATGATGTCATGCCACGTTCGAAGAAAGGATTTTGTTCTTGCATTTTACTACCGCGTCATTGTATTATGTCAGATGAATTGCTTAAAGAAGAATCTTTGATTAAAAAAAAATTACACATTATATCCCTTTTTTGAAAAAAATATATTAAATAAAAAATAGCAAAGTAAGGGTCCAAAGGAATGTTTGATAACTATAATAATAAGATAACCGGAATTCCAACCTCCGAGACTCCTCATTCTATGCAAAATATGATTGTAGATATTTTTGAATTATTATGACACATCATAAACCTTGGCATTATTACAATATCACAATTTTTTTACATTCTTTTAAATTGTCACTAATGTTTCATTGATTGATGACGTACGTACGTACAATATTATGGCGGGTGAATTAAGTTGATATTCGATATATTTGAAAAATTTTTTTGAAATTTGATTTTTTTTTTTTTCGCGTGTATATAATTTAATTCTTAAGATAGTGATGTACGCACATTTTATGAAACCGGACCCCGTTTAAGGAGTTAAATGTTTCAGTAGTGTTTCATGTTTAACCCTTGAATTATTTTATCATTTTCTTATCTAATATCTATATAAATCAAATAAAAATAAGTTTAGAAATCTCAGTGGCGCTGTTAAAAATATATATATATATATATAATTCATTTAACGATAATAAAACCCCTTGTAGTAATTTATTATATAAAATTCTGGGCCGAAATCCGAATCTTCGGTAATGGTTGATGATCGTTGATTAACCATTGTTTGCATTTCTTATTTGGTAAACATTGTAATACGAATTCTAGTTGAGATCTTGCATTGCATCTTTGTTTATCATATACGAGTTATTACTTAATTTATAAATTAAAATTAGGTTCTCTTTTTTTACATATAAAGTCAAGAAGAAAAATATTATTTGATGAATAAAGTAGGCAGGATATATAATGTAAATCATTGTATATGGCGTCTTCTTTAAACTCATTATAAGTCAAGAATATCTTATTATAGATAAAATTAAATAAAAGGCGTACCGTTTGAGGCACATGTCACAATTTATGGTAAATTATGTAAATTAATTAGATTATCCACGATTATTTTTTTTTTGCCATATTTTCCTTTATTACGTTGAATTTTTTTCAAGTACGTTAAATGATGCCAATTTTTTTAAAGTTTTACACATTCTTAGATTCTCTTACATAACCTTTGTCTTATTCATTTTAAATAAATGAAGTCATGATCATCGCATGTTAATATTATTATAACAAAGGTTAAGCTCAAGAACAAAGTTACGTGTTACCTTTTTTTTTTAAAAAAAAAAAAATCAAGAACAATGTTGTATTGGATTAAAGTGATGCCACTTTTAATCGATACCATTTTTGATTTATGTTCCTATTTTGGGTTTATATAAAAAAAGAATCCTTTGTTCAACGTTTTTTAAACAATGTCAATAAAACGAGAACAAAAGAATTCCCGATATTATTCCAAAATAAAAATTGATGGTAACATTTTGAGGTCATATGGTGACCCTTTGTTCTACTCCTTTGTTTTATAGAAACATTGTCCAATAAGATTAAAAGATCTGATACATTAATTGTTACATTTTGACAATTAATGACTTACAATGAATGGGGTCTTTTTTTTCAGATTTCAATGATAATAATGATAAGAATGATGAGAATGATGAGAACGATAATGATGAGAATGGATATTAAAGTATTAAGTATAAAGTATAGAATTATTACAGAGAAACTTTAATTAGTATCCTTGTTACCAAAAAAAAAAACTACAAAATTATATATTTTTATTTTCAATAACATATTAAACGCTCAAGCCAACATGCATGGCAACAACGTTTCTGTGTGAAATTCAATTATCTCAATTGTGATTCAATTACGTTATCTCAACTTTGTTACCTTATCTTTGTTATTCAATTATGTTATTTCATTATATTAATATACGGTATGTGTTAATTATTATATCTCAACACTATTATGATAATTACTGAACAAACATCTTAATTAATAAATCAAAATTAGAAACTCATAGATATCATGACACAATACGTATTAGGAGTATAGCTCCGATTAACTCGTGTTTCATATTAAAAAAAATTCTTTAATTATAATATATTCCTTAACGTATTCATTAAATATATTCCTTAACGTATTCATTAAATATATTCATTAATATTCATTAGTATATTCATTAATATTCATTAAGATATTCATTAGTATATTCATTAGTATATCCATTAATGTTCATTAAGATGTTCATTAGTATATTCATTAATATATTCATTGGTGTCAAAGACCATAAAGACGCGCCAATTTCCTTGTCAAGCCACGCCAATGATCAGATAAATATTATGAAACACGAGAAACAAAGACTTTCTATACGATCATTTCTACTCATTCATGACTCATTCATGACTCATCCACGGAGTTTTATCTCATATTTCACCTTTGTCTTTCTTTAAACTTGTGCGAGTGTGATTATATACTTTAGTGAAAAAAAAACCTTTTTTTTATGGTTCGCGTGTTACGATAACCATAGCATACACTTGAGGTCATGTTAGATAGATATTATAAGACAATGGTAAGCATACATAGATACATATAGAGTAATGTGGAGTAATCTCCTCGACCTTACGGATGACCATTCGGAATGGCCATATGGATGACCATACAGAATGGCCATACGGATAACTATACGGAATGACCATACCGAGACTATCACAAACCACAAGAAAAATTATCCGTGTTTAAATAAGGATGGTGTGACACTATTTTCATTGTACACAACAATAACTTGAATAATTTCTCAAAGTAGCTTTAATTGACAGATTAAATAAGCTAATAATTCTTTGATAACAGATTAAATAAGTTGGTGATTCTTTGATAACAGATTAAATAAGTTGGTGATTCTTTGAAGACGGCATAAAAAATGAATTATTATTTCCAATGGTGTAATTGACCTCTTGAGAATGTACTTGTTAAACTAAAATAGTCATTCATATATACATTACCTATCTAATTTAAAGTATCTAAGAAATCGAATCAGTATCCCCTGTTCTCTTAAATTGTAAATGGCATTGTTTTTTTTTTTTTTTTAGAATCTATTGCACACATTTTTTTATTAAATTAATTCAATCATTTTTTTTTTGATAAGTACATCGTACATACCTAAGTAAGTATGTATTTAGCTTTTGTGTTTCTCATCACGATAATCAAAGATCTACATTATAAGTTTAGTAAACCCCGGTATTCCCAATATTTGTGACTCCTTATGAAACTTGTAAAACTTGTAAAACTTGTGAAACTTTTAAACCTTTTAAAACTTGTAAAATTTTTAAACCTTTTAAAACTTGTGAAACTTTTAAAACGTTTAAAACTTGTAAAAAAAAAAAAAAAAAAATTAAATTATACGTGTTATATATTCTGTTTATAATTAACTTTACATAGAAATTTAAATTTAATTCATTGAAATAATGATTATCATTGTTATTTTTATTTTAATTTTAAAAAAGATCTTTTGCATAAAATCATTTCGAATCAAGCAAAAAACCTGTTTATTTTAAAACTCGACATTTAAACTGGATTTTTTTTGAAAATAGAAATTCCTGATATGTATATATGTACGTTCGTACATATACTTACATCTACGTACATACCGTACATATCTGATATATCTGATATATCGATATCTGATACTTTTTAAATCCTAAAAATAGATTTCATCTAAAAACGAAAAGTAAGAATTATTTGGTTAAATAATCCCTTCAAATGGTAAACCCCTACCATTATTATCCAATAAAATTCGAATTTATTTTCGGATGTTTGTTACCATAAACAGAATGTTCTGGGCCTTATTTAAGAAGAACTTTGAATGTTACTCAAGTACAAAAGAAAAGTCGACATTTTGTTGATGATAACATCATTTTTGGTTATATAAAGTTAAAAAAAAAATTCATTGGCTGTATGAAAATCCAAAGGATTTTCATAATGATAATAATTAGGTATTTTTGATACCTTTTTTTTTTTTAAAAATAACATTGTGCAGATTTTTATTATTATTTTTTATTGTGTATATATATTGTCATGGTTACGGTAACACATTTATCATAAGTTAACACACTGATGTAAAATGATGTCAATTTCTATCCCGAAAGGTTATCTCTTACTTCGAACGATACGAATAATTTTCGGGTTATCTCTTATTTCGAACGATACGAATAATTTTCGATACTTTTTTAAGTAACGATTATTGTTTTTGTGTTGTTTTAAGTGTTATACATTACACTGGTAAAAAATAACGGAAACTTGAAATTATCTAATCCAACTACATAAGTAACGATGTACATAAACGTAATAATTTATCGAGATATCTGATATAGTTCAAATTTTTTTTACTTCTGTATTACTTTACTATGTGTATGATTGATGTCAAAAGAAACAAAATTTATAAAGTTTAGATTTGAAATTTATCCATGTCAAATATCAAATATCAAATATCAAGTATTAAATATCAAATATAATAATTATTAATCTTAATAATTATTAATCTTATTCATTATAATATCAACAATTATAACAGTAATTATAACATTGTGAACATTGTATCAGTTATAATTATAAAGTCTATGTTCAATATTTAAAAAAGGTTTATTACATAAAAAAAAGAAATACCATTGCAAATAATTTACAGAAAAAAAAAGTATATATATATATATATGTATATATGTAAAAAACAAGGGTCTAAATTTGAATAGGTACAAATAAGGAATGTATATCGATGATTTATCTATAGAAAAAAAGCCCGTCTTTACGTCATACTACTAGATGGTAGGAAAAAAAAAAAAAAAAAAAGTCGCCAGCCATACAAAAATATATTTTACAAATTCTCTGTCAGTTTGTTTGTCTGTTTGTCTATATATGTATAAGGCTTTGTTTGATTTAATGCTATATGTGTGAAAAAAAAAAAATGATGAAATTTATGTGTATTTGTTTGACGAATAAATGCTTATAGTAACAATGTGATTCTTAGATTGTTTTATTCTTCTTCTATTTTCTGGAATTTTTTGTTGTAGCTTCGGTCCCTTTTGCATGACCACTATATCCATTTCGTCTTGTACCCTTTCTTACGGTTGTAGTAAGTGATGTAAGTCCTTCTGTAGTATTTCCAATAGTATTAGTTACAGTTGTTGTTGCTGCTGCTGTTAATTTTGCTCCACGTCCTAATCTTTTCAATATTTTACCTTCAACTAATTTACTTTTAAGTTTATCAACTAATTCTTTTAATTCATTATTCTCTGCTCTCATTTCTTCTAATTGTCTTGTTAATACATTATTTTCCGCAATTAATTCATTAATTTGTGAACTCATTTCTTGATTTTGTTTATGTTTTTTTGCGCGATATTTTGCTGATGCTACTTTATTTCTCTCGCGACGTTCTGAAAGTGAAAGTGGTGTAACAGTTCCTGATGTTGCTAAAGTTTGCATATAAGAATTTTGATCATCTAATTGAATTGGTGTAATAGGTGTAGGTGAAGAAGGTGTTGATGGATATCCATGAAATGATTGAACTCGAGGAATTGTTGGACCTGGGTTAGGTGATGTTAAAGGAGTTGGTAATGTAAGTTTATAAGAATCGACTTCCATAGCAGGATTGGGAGGTTTGTAGAGAGAAGAAATTCTCATACATTGTTGTGAAATTGGTTGACATTGTTGTGGACGTTGTTGCGAAATTGGAAGTGGAAGTTGATGAGTATAACCACTAACATGATGTGATCCCAATGGAGGACTCGTATGACGATTATGATGATATTGCAACATTGTTGAGTTTGTAGGTTCAGTAGGTGAAGGAGTTCTACTGCAACTAATAGGTGAAGAATGGTTACTTCCAGATCGTTGTACAGGTTCAGTTAATAATAAATCTTGTAAAGTTAATCTTCGGGTGCTTTCTGAAGCACTCCCATGGTATGAATCAAGATGGCCAGCATCGATAGCGGATGTTGTTAAAGTAGCCATATGTTTTTTTAGTCAGTTTAGTTGGATATTTGAATTTTATTTACTTGTTCCGAAAATAATTTTAAAAATATAATTTCAAAATGTTCAAAAAGGTTTTAGAGGAAAATAATAATAATAATAATAATAAAATTTGTTTATTACAATTCAGTCAAAATTCAGTTTTGTTTTTCCTGCGACGAAGGGGTCCTTTATATAAAAAAAAAACAACGCGAGGAATATACATACATTTAAATATCACATAATCACACTCAATTTCTTTTTGGGAAAACAAGAATATCTTTTTTAAATAATATATAGTATAAATAAATAAACTGTTGTATTTCATAGTTGTTGTATTCTAAAAAAAATGCTAATATATTCGGCTTCGGAATTTATTTTGTTTTATAAAATGATAAAGTAATTTTAAATTATAAACAATAATTTGCCACTTGTGACTGTGACAGTTGAGAAAAATCGTGTGGCTAGTGAACGAATGTTAACGTCACCCCTGAAAAATGTCTATTTGTAAAATATTGTCAGACCATGTAAATATTTGGTACGTAACATACGTACATACGTACATACATACATACAGTACTTGGTACGTAGAAGTTTTGATGTCGTCAGTTTTTTTTTAAGACTTAAAAGAATTAGATAAGTTTATTCTTTGTTAAAAAATAGCTTTTCAATACCTAAAATAATTAATAGAATGCCGTATACGTTATAATATTAGAAAAATATCAAGTTAGGTTATAAGGCACATTTTTTAGAAGTCATTTAGAAATACATTTTGGTAAAGATACATTTTAGTGTAAACTCAGAAATATAAGTAATAATATAGTGTAAATTCAGAAATATAAGTAAACTCAGGAATATAAGTAATAATATACAGTAATATACTTAGATATAAAAGAGCATATAACGAACGTACATATTAGATATACAACAATACTTTTTTTAATAATACTTTTTTAATTAATCCAAGATTTATAAAAAGTAATATTGGTATATAAACAAGCAACCTATGGCATCATATTCGGGTACTGACCCATCGACCCTTGAAATAATGCATACAATGAAAAACCTGAAACAAAAATATGGTATTTATTATTTACACGTTACAATGTTGATCTGTTAGACTCTATGTTAAGATTCACGGAAACTTTGGAGTTTGCCAAAAAATCTATTTATCTATCTATATCTTTTTTATCAACCTAAAATGACGACTCACAAAGAACGTGGTGGGATCGATTAAGTGCCACGTTTCCAATTTTAAAATCTCTGAAACATTATCCTTCTGTAAAAAAGCCTAATACACCTGTTTATGGTATAATATAGAACTACGTAATTGATGATATAATTCTATAAATTCTATAAATTTTATACTTAATTAATTCTATAAATTTTATACTTAATTATATAAATTTCATAATTAATTATATAAATTTCAAAGATTATATTTTCCGAAAATTTCCAAGACAAGAAAAAACACCACATATTATACACCACATATTATACATCAATACCTTCCTTTGCAAGCATTGCATTATTTATTGACAATGGGTATTTCTTGCATTGACTTCTTTACATTCTTTATAAAAAAAAAAACTTTAAATTTCATAATTCCATTATTCTTTTTTGGTTTTATCATTTAGTTTGGATAAAACTTTGGCGTAAACCATGTCTTTGTAATATTTGAAACATATCAAACTCCAAACATTACTTAGTAAGTAATTAATGCTTTCCGTAAATCAAATCTAAAATAGATTTACTCAAAGTTTATTGTTTATGAATGCACACGTTTTTTTTTCAATTTCCTCGAGGTATTAACAAAAATAGGTGAATGAACTCGTGTTCACCCTTAAAGGTTGTTTCGAAAATTTGTGGATCGACACGTGTTATGTAAACGGCAAATTATTACTATTTATTAACCCATGTCTGAAACAGTGGTACCGTCTATTAACAATGAAATTAATGATCTACTTTTTGAAAAAAAAAAATTTTTTTTTCTTGAAATGAGTCATTGTACGTACATGTACATACCTAGGTTGTTATTTTTAAAAAATATAATACTTGAAAAACAAAGATTATGTTTTAAAATTATGACATATTATTTAATTTTTATTATTTGACAGGCTTTGAATAATGGTAATAATTGTTCCAAGAGTTTTGATTACATCAAGCTTTACAAAGATTATTACAATATTTTGCGAAATTAATTAGGTGATCCATTCGTACGACCCTGGAAATCCGGTCGCCTGTACGTCTCAAACAATGTTAGTTTACCCCTACAGTTTCATTAACCTTAATTTTATATTATGAATTTTACGACATTCCACTACATTTTTTTTTTTTTGTTTTTCACTTCGTTTATCCGAATTTATTGATTATGATTGATTATTATTGATTATTATTGATTATTATTGATTATTATAGATAGATTATTTCGATTAATATTGATTATTAGAGGATCTTAAGATTTTCAATACTGTTAAATGATTCGCTCATTAACATATTTAAAAGGGTTCCACATCATCATTTGTAACGTTAAAAAAAAAAAAACCCTTACAGTTACCTTACAATTACCTTACAACTACCTTACAATTAATTACCTTACAATTTTGTACGCCTTCAAATTCTCATTAAATATTCAATACTTAATACCCAACTTAGTACTTAATACTCGATACTTAATACTCGATATGTACTTAATATTCGATATTTAATACTATATTCGAAAAATTTAATACTTAATACATAATAACTTAATAATACTTACCACTTAATAGGTACGTACTTAAACTCTAATAGAGTTTCAAATGCATAATCGTATGTATTTAAAAAAAAACATTATGTATAATTCATGGTATCTAAAATTTAATGCATACATATAATCTAATATTATCAAATAGGGGAAAAAAAAAATATTTCCTAAAGTCATTTCATAAGTATCCAATAATTATTTAATTATTATTTGTTTACGCGTTATATGTAATTATATGTATAATTATTTAGTATATACATAACTTTATTAATTCTTATTTAATAATAATTTATGACACGAAAAAAAATTAATAAGAATTTATTACAAAAAAGGACCCTGCAAAAATAAAAACAATGATTATTAATAAGATCTTAAAAGAGAACTGACAGGCTATCGGTTACTAATTATATACACTTGTATACATGACATGTTAAAAAAAGAAATTAAAAAACTATATTACAACTTTATATAGTATAATTCTATAATTCTATACATACGTATAATTTTTACGATTTCGTGTAACATTGAATGTGAACCTTCATTCATAGCCATTCATAGGCTCATTCGGAGAAAAGAATACTGTACATAAATTAATTGCGATACAGAGAAAAAAAAAAAACACTTAACTGAAAGAAAATATTTACAATTATGCGTATAATTAAAGCAAACAATAAAACGATTTTTAACCCCTCTTTCATAAACGCGTTTCAAAATTCTAGGTATGGCATCTCTTTGTCAGTCAATGAAACCGCAAATAGAATACAGCACGCGAATTCATTATTTTATTATAATTTATCGCATTGTTTTAATATATATATGTACATATATTAATTAAACATTAAAGAAACATTAAAAGAAACATTAAAAGAAACATTAAAAGAAACATTAAAAGAAACATTAAAGTCGTCATATTATTGTGATCCACTTTTGTAATATTCCTTCAAAGATCCGACTTCCTATGCATTAATCAAATTATTTATAGTTAAAATTCATGAAACTTTAAAGGATAGTTTGATAACCTGTTGTCTTTTGTGGAAATAGATATATTATGAAACTAAATATGAAACGTTTGACTGTTGTGGTTTCTTTAACTTTTGAGGTTAGTTTCCTTTTAAATGGTTGATGTTAATTTTCTCACGTAATTGGCACATGTAGACGCGTGTTATTATCTTCGTTTGCGTTTTAAGTGACGAATGGCGCGTGTTTCTTTTCATTAATAATCAATACAAAAAATATAACAAATATAAAAAATACAACGAATATAAAAAATATAAAAATATGTAATGCTGTATGCTGTATATCTGAATATTTGTATATTGTTAAATTGTTATATTAAATTCTTCTGCGCAGAATTTCGGAATTTATCATTCAAAATTTTTGTGGAAGTTTTAAAAATAATCTATTATCATATTTATTGTCGTATTTTTATCATCTCTATTAAAATTAAAAAAAGTAGCAATAGTTATTTTTAGTAAACTTTTTTTGATGTCACGAATCTCAAACACAAAATAATCCAATCCACGTGATCTATCTAAAAAAACAGATCTGCCGGGTACATACAATAACGAATAAAAAAAATTTTTATGAATTTTGCTTATAGTTTTCTTCTACTTTATATTTATTTTATTAGCATATTTAAATCAACAAAAAATTTTTTTATAACGAAAAGTCGTTCTTTTAATCCTCAAAATAAGATTTTTTGAATGAAAAAGGAATCAAAGTAAAAAAAATGTTTACAATACCGAAATCAATTTAAATTATCATGTTCAAAGAAATAATTAAGAACAACCTGACATCTAAAGTTCAAATATTTTTAGAGTGATAGTAATAATGAAATAAATATTTAACATCTAAAATATTTTTTGGTAATTTAAATAACTTACCATTCATTATAAACGCTTTTTATAGTATTAAATGAAGCATGTCTTTCGAAATGATTAAATGAAGCATATCTTTCGAAATTATTAACTTATTTGTCCAACATAGAAATATGCTTGTCGAATTTGCCTACAAATATAATCAAAAGAAAAAATATATAAATAATAAACAATAAAATTTTGAGATTAATTTTAAGAGATTAATTTCAAGAGATTCATGTTAATCAAAAGAAAATATATAAACAATAAACAATAAAATTTTAAGAGATTGTCAGCCTACCATTTTTTGCAAGAAACGAATAAATAAAAGAATGTATCAACCAGATTGATTTAATGAGCTAGATAATTAACAATGTATGCGCGTGTAAGTGATTCTCTGATATACAAAATGACTGCGCCACCTAATGATAAATTTAACGTTAAAAAAATCCTATTGGCTAAATTAAACCTAACCAATCAGATAGCATTAACATGAAACACAAAAACATATATTATTATAGTTATCATTATAATTAAATTATTAACGAAATATCAAATCTGTTTTCGATTCATACGTACCAATATTCAAGTGGCGAGATTCGATACTCGGTATGCACCGGCCGAAAGAACAATGGGAAGCACCGATCAATAACAGTCTAGAACACTTTGTGCATGGCGTCACACGATCACTTTCCCATTTAGAATTCGGGTATTCCATATAGAGATAAGTTTCATTAATTCTCGGGACTTTCGAAATATTCTCTAATTATATCAGCTTAACCACCTACGTATGTACTAAATTGTCATAAATTATCCCTAAATTGTCAAAAATTTTCCGATACATCCGGAATTTAGAAACATGAATGGTGGCTGTTTAGAATTTTGTTAACAATTCAGGCTTGCGTTATACAATTAAAAATTCGTACTTACCTACGCAGCCAGATCAGATATCAGATATCAGATATATACTTAACTATGTACGTAATCTATCCTGCATGATCCATTGGGTAATATGACCAAATAAATCTTAATTGACATATAAACGATAATGGTAATAATGTATAGATTATTTAATTCCTTTAGCGCCCTTCTTAAAGTCTCTTTAAAGTCTCTATAAAGTAATAAATCCTTTTTTATTCTATAATTAATGTAAAAAAAGAAATGTAAAATTGATTCTTATTACTATTACTTTAAACTTTAAAGAAGGCCAATCTGATAAGAAAATAAATACTAAATAGATTATTTTTAATTGTTCAAGTTATAATGCAGATTTAATCATAGTATTTTATCATTTCGTTTTGTAATTCTTATCATCCCGAAAAAAGATTCTATTGTCAAATGAGATCAGAAATAAAGTAATTAATGATAATTTCCAAATATGGTGGATATATGTTGATATATGTTGATATATGTTGATATATGTTGATGTATGTTGATATATGGTGATGCGATAGTCTTTGTGAATTATTAAATGTGGTCAAATATGAGATACATACCTTAAATCTATCGGCCGAAGGTCCGATCATCATATTTGATAATCAAATATCTTAAAGGTATATAATCAATTTAAGTAAATACTGACTATTTAACATTGTTTTTTTTTAAAAAAAAAGATCACCGTTATGCAATATAACGGGCAATAACGAATTGGCCAATCAGAAAATTTATAAGCATAAGCAAGCCGAGATCCCATCTAAAGTCATTAAAGAATGAGTAACCTGCTTATTTCTAATAAAGTCAATTTTAAATTAAATAACTGAAAGAATTAACCACATATAATGCACTTTTTTTTTTTTTTTTATTATGAAAGCATTGTTATTTTCGATATTTGGTTATTATCATCATCAATGTCGGGTAAACTATAGAAATGTAAGGGATTAATTGGGTAGATTTTTCCTCAAAATTCTCATCAATATGCT
The DNA here is from genome assembly GCA_910591915.1 of Cetraspora pellucida. NCBI lineage: Eukaryota > Fungi > Glomeromycota > Glomeromycetes > Diversisporales > Gigasporaceae > Cetraspora > Cetraspora pellucida. The sequence continues at coordinate 24,042 of CAJVQA010000696.1, forward strand.
TGACATTATGCTTGAATTACCATAAATTAAATATTTATTGGTTCATGATCATATACAGCATTTCAAAAGAAAAATAGTTAAACCGGAATGAAATCCAAATTAGCAAAAAGGTTGTTCCACTTTTGTGAATCAAAAGAATATTATCGAAAATTATTTAGTTTTTTTTTTTTTTTCCAAGTATTTTTTTGTGATACTTAATTAATTAACAATTTGGTCACAGTATGATAAAATTACTTTACTGTATGATGGCTTTCTCCGTGAAAATAGTTTTAAAAAAAATAAAAAGAAAATTCTTTATTTGGTAAATTTTTATGTCGGCTGTTTGAAATAACCTCTTTGGGAATTCAAGACAATTTTAAAACTTCTTTTTCTTTTGCTTTTATTTCTCCATAATTCATGTTAACTCATGTCATTGGTAACCCTGACTATGTATAAGGGTTACAATATCATAAAGTAAGGTTTGGCGTTACTATAACTAAAGTGTGTAATTGCAGTTCTTTACTGTAATTAACTATATTAACTATAGTTAACTATAATTGACCGTAACGGACCGTAACGGACCCGTAACTGACTGTAACTGACTGTAATTGAATGTATCTGACTGTAATTGATTGTATCTGACTGACTGTAATTGATTGTAATTGACTGTAATGGTGATGATTTAACTGCAGTGATTTGAGATCAGTAAACGCGAGCACACTATCTTATGAACTTCCTTTTTTCGTTAATAAGTAATTAGAATAAACTCAAATAAATAAATAGTCTTTCTTTTATAATCCTTTCTTTAAAGTGTCGAACACCTTATCTAAACAAGGAACTTGACACATCACTTAATGTGATCATCATTTAATGTACGATCATGAGATGTATACATTAACACGGTGCGAACAAAATAGCATATTAATTTGGATGTATGCATATATATACTACTAATATCTTTTTGTTTATTATATGCTTACGCGTCAATACAATAAAATTTGACAATATTAATGTTTACTTGTTCAGGAGAACAAAAAATTTTTATTTTGCGGCACATTTCATTCGTTACTTCATTCGTTAAATGTTATTTCGGAATATTCCGCGAAAAAACCTTTAAAGTTAATTATCTTGTTTTATTTTTCTTTTGTTTGTTATTGTCGTAAAGTAGTATTAATCACATTATCATGCATTAAACCAATTATTTATATTATACGTGCCCTCACGCCAAGTGATGAAAAAAAATCTGATCCATGGTAATTCCGTGATCCCGATGTTAGTTATGTACTCGGCTAAAATTACTGTCCGAATTATGCAGCTACCATTAACTTACCCGAAATACTTTTATACTCGGTAGAGATTTTTTTTACTCAAGGATGACACTTTATTTTACTCAAGGATGACACTTTATTTACTCAAGGATGACACTTTAATTAAGCTATAGTAAAGTTAAATAAAGTTCACCTTTTTCGTTAAAAGAAAATCCTTATCCAGATATTATAAAATTACCTAGTTATCTGGGTAATTGCTACGTATAGTCATGTTATACCAATTCTTTTTATATAATAATACAATCCTTAACTAAAAAGTATTATGAGTATTATGAAAGTTCTGTAATATTATTCTACGTGATTAAACGCTAAAATAAATTGTTAATTCTTTTAATTATTAAAATTATTTTTAATTAGTTATAATATTATTAATTTTTTAGTATCACTTCGACGCTCACTTTCAAGAACAAACTTGTTAGCAACTTAATTTAGTAATTTTCAATACAATGATTATTTAGATTACATTCCAATTCAGGGTCACATCGTTACATCAAAAATAAATAAATATCACCAAATATGATAAATAAGTAATTTTGCGAGGTATCACAAACTTTTATCTATATTTATATAAAATCTTGTTTAACATACCTTTGACCCTCCCAGTATATACTTAACAACTATATTTATACCTGGGGTATGTAATTTCCTAAAAAGTGGCTTGACTTTCTCTTAACGAACCATTCATTGTTCATGTATATCACTGTTAATCATATTTGGTTTATGATCGAAGTTGTGACTTTTGTAAGTATTTGTTACTCACTTAATAATTGACCAATAAACAACTAAAAATTTTGTTCTTTATAATAATTATTAACATTATTGTTATTATATAGCCTCCTGTATTCCATAAACAGAATTCCGATTTTCCATGTTTAACTGTTAAATCAGCTGCTAAAACTAAAACGAATCGTCATAATAGCAAATAAGCTCTAATGACACCACTTATGCATTAATTCTATATTGGGTGAAGACAAAGACAATACAAACAGTAGTAATTTTCTTTATTCCTACCTGACGAAAAGAGTTGATATTCAAAGTATCCATAAATATTCTAGAACTTTTTATTATGAAATCGGTTTCACTGAAATTTTTAAAAAAAATCAGGTGAATACACATCTAATCTTAAAAATTCCTTGTTTAAAAAAAGTTGCTTGTATTTGTGATGAATGGTTTTTTTTTTGTCACGCATTAAATCGTCATTCATTAAACTTTATTCACATTTAAACTACTAATAGTGTCGTTTTTGAACAAAGATAATTTTAGAACCAATCGAAAAAAAATTTTTTTTTTTTTAACACAAAGGTTAAAATATGAACTTTGTTAACTTTTCCTCAAGTATTTGGTGTTTTTTCCTATAATTTCATTTCTCTTTGAAATAATTGTTCAATGATAACTCCATATTTAGTGTTTATGAATGATTACGACTTTTAACATAACGAAGCACCATACAAAGAGTACATAAATAATTCGTATTAAATAAATGAAATGATGCAATTATTACTTTTTTTTTTTTTTTTTTTATCGCTATATGTATAAATGATGAATAAATGATAAATAAATGTAGAATAAATGAGAAATAAATGAGAAAATACTATAAAATATTTATCGAGTCATCTCAAATCTCACGTAACTTTATTGGAAAATTAAATCATTTAATTGTTGTAAGAAAAAAACTCCAACTGAACTTACTTTATTAACATCAAAGAATAATATCTTAAGTTTCTATTGGTTATAATTGAATAAAGGAAATCAACAAATTATATTTAGGTAACAGATTCAAACCATACCGATACTTTGATTGAATCTAAGAATAAGTTTTCGAATGATAAATAATGATTAATCTGATTTGAAATGATTAGATTCAGAATTGATCTACAAAAATCACAAGAATGTTCGAAGGTTAGTTTTTTTTTTTTTATCATACCAAATCCAGATTTAGTAAGTGTCGGCCAAAAGGCAAGTGGTAATAAAGCATACCTCCATGCAATAATTTGGCTGGTTCTTTTTTTCAGACAAATTAAGTTTCTTTCTCAAGTACTAATATCGATATCGATATTTACGATTTACTGTACGTACGTTCGTACATACGTACTGTATGTGCGTACGTATCCACGTGTAGTGTATTACATAATTCTGAGGTGATTTGTATATGTCGAATAATAATAATAATAATAACAATAATAATAATTATTATTATTATATTATACGTATATAATTGATAATAAAACGATACTTTAAATATTTGTAGATATACAACATAAATAGCTAGTATTTTATCAAAAATATAATATTACCAAATTCTTGTTGGTTTACAAAATCCCACCTATTACAAAATCTCAAAGTTAGAATCCAATACACCCAAATTTTTTTAATATTAATTTTGCTACCGTTTTCGAAATTGAAAAATCTTAAAGGTTTTAATTGTTAGATTTTGTTGATGGGATTTTGGTGTTTAGTCTTAAATCGGAGTCGGTGTTCTGAGATTTTGTTAGTCGCGCTTATGTAATCTTTGATAAAAATAAATTTATTTCCTTTACCGTATTTTAACAATATCTAATGCTCATTTAAAGGTATATTTGAATAATTTCGTTTTTAATTAATAAAAATTTAGTGAGTTTTACAAGATCATATTAATGAAATTTTATCTATAAATCTATATAGTCAGATAATAAGTTTTATAGCAAAGATTTGAGAATTACTAAAATATATATATATTTATATATAAATACTTCATATTAAAAAGGTTTATTTTAACAATTTAAATAATGTGAAAAATTTGTTTTAAATAGAAGAGAGTGTAAGAGGTTAGATGTAGATTCTATAATGATGTATATGATACGTGACTTGTATAATAAGAAATTCAGAATTTTCAAACATAAAACACATAAGTTGATTGTAGAAATGACTATATAATAGTAACAGCAAGATCAGAATTGTATTTGTAATGACAAGATAATGAAACTTGTAATATGCATAAATAATGTAGTAATTAGTATTAAAAATAAGTGCATAAAAAATAGAATTATAAAGTAAATTCATATAAACAAAATTGTATTAATAAAAAAAAAAAAAGGTTTATATATAAAAAGAAAAATAACTTAGTAGGCAGACTGATTCTTAAAAAGAATAAAAATACTTCTCTTAATTATAATAATCATTGTTTGAATATTCATAATTCTGTTATAGTACTAAAACAAAATAGAACTTGAATTACATAATAATAAATAAACAAGAAACAATCAAAGTAATTCAAAACTGGTTATATTAAGAAATGTTTTAAAAAAATTAAAATTAATTACAAGTTACAAAATAATTTTATTAATTATAATTAATTACAAGTTACAAAATAATTGTATTAATTATAATCAATTACAAGTTACAAAATAATTGTATTAATTATAATTAATTGCAATTATTTAAAAAAGTAATTATAATTAATAATAATCAATAATGCAATTAATTTTTTTTTTTAGTATTAAGATGACCTCTTTGGTCTTTTGATTTTTATTAATGACTTTTGGTAATGTAATTCTATGAACTACTACAAAAAAGCATATAATTGACTATATGTATAACTTTTTTATATTATTTATTTAAGAAGTTCATCTGAAGGTTCCTTACTAATTGTTATATCTAATACTCTTTCTTGGATGTTCTACTTTAAATCTTCTAAATCTATAACTTGTATTAACTCACTAGGTCATATTCAGATGTTCAGATTATTATTTCAACCTTAGAACTATTTTATCTTTAAAATAAATCTCCAAAGCTTTTTGTATCTATTTTTACAATTAATTTAGATATTATTATAGCAAAACTAACACTTGTGGTTAGGACTTAACTATTAAACCATTATATCCTTGTAAAGTTCACTCAAATCTTAGTATTTACTTTACAACATAACTTTAATATTTTAGTATATCTTTTGCATTTTATCAAACTTTTAATTTAAATAGTTTATGTAAAACTATAATCAGTCTATTGATATATTAAGTTGGACCAATATTCTTTTCTTTCAGTTTGTTTCAACAGTCTGGTTGATGATATTTCTGAAACTTCTAACTCAAAGGTTTTTGTCTATCTGATTACTAAGACCTTGGTATCTGTTTTTTCAAATTAGTCTTTATAGTAATGTTATTAAAGATCTGATTACTTCTTTACTTAGATCTTCTCAAATAAACTTCTTGTTACCTAATTTCAACAAATTTACATAGTCACAAAAACTTATTTAGTATTTGCACTGTCTAGTTATCAATTTGTATTCTTTTGTATAACTTTAACATTGCACAAATACTTATAATCTGCCAGTTATGCTAATATGATTATTATTACAAATATCCTAATTCAATCATTAGTAACAATTGTCATAATATAAATATTATATAGGTAATTACCTAAATTTTCACTATTGATAAGATTTGAATACCTAACTTACTACTTAGAGAGTTGACAACCTGATCATTTTACTAAGTTATCACATCTCCATAATACAATTAATTATAATTATCTTTTAACTTATAATTATATTAATCTTTTTAAAAAATTTTTTAATATAAAATACATAGTACAAAGGTTAAACAATAATATTAAAACCTAATTTAACTACAACTTATAACTAATTAACAATATTATTAAAATAATAAATGATAATAAAAAAATTAAAAAATTTATTTTATACTAATTAAAAATACAATTTACAAATTAATATATTTTTTTTAGCTATTTTGCTCAAATTTAAATATTATAATTAAGTATTTTTTATATTATTTATAAATATCAAACAGATTAAATTAGCATACTAAATAGAATTTAATAATTTGTTTCAAAAAATTTAATTAACAAATACAAAATATATATATATTTATTTTTTTTTTTATTCTTTAACAGCCTTGCCGTAAACCTTTATTAAGATTCTTGTATTTATATTACATACATTTTAACTTAAGTTTCTGGTCCAACATCCTTTGGCTGCTTCTTTAAATGCCCAGAGATGGTCTGCTGCACTGGTTAGGGATATACCCAGATTCAGGGGCTGTACTAGACTAGCCAGTGAGGCCATATGTAAATGGTCTTGATTTACTATAAATAAAATTTGCGATTGAGCCAGACCATGCCTTATGTATTTTTATTTTTTCCACCTCTTTTTCGATTTTTCTGGCTTCAATCATTTGACTCTTTTCTATTTTAATAGTTTTCCTTATAAAACTAGCTTCATTAACTTTCTTTGTTGGGTTTTCTATCGAATTTCTTTTCTTTTTTTTGTTCTTCCTTTCAATTCCTATTTCTTTTTCCCATAAGATGAAAGCTTCACATTATTTTTTCCATATGTCCTCATAAAAGCAATTTCAAGCTGTATTAATTGCTATTGATACAAACTCTTTCATTTCTTTACTTGAATGGAGTAAATCTTGTAACAAATCTAGTATCTTTTCGAGTATTAGACCTTTGATTATTCCACATCTTGTTTTAATTTTCTCTTCAGTTCAGAGATTCCAAAACACTTCTTTAAGCTGCTCTTTATTTGCTTCTGTTCTGGCTTCAGCTGAAAGCTTTGTCCATGCCAAATTTATTGATGT